>BMAU01003007.1:295000-315000 GCA_019973935.1 Trichonephila clavipes | reverse complement strand
AATTTGCTTTATAGGTAAAGTACAATAAGACGTACTAATGATTATGATTGTAGTTTACATGGGAATTGTGATTACTAGTCGCACAATCTACTAGTGACACATATAAATAAAAAAATGCAGTTTTTAAGCATTGAAATGTTGCATTTTTGCTGGTCATTTTTGCAAGAAGCTTCTCCGAAAATCCTAGAAAATAGAGTACCTTTCTGCGCTTAGTAGAGGACAAATTTTGGTTTAGAAAGATTGTAGATTATGCTTCTAAGAAATCGTGTTTTATGTTGCTGACCAAAAATTATAGAGTTGGGAAAATGAAATAGATGAATGTAAGTCGGAAATATCGATCAACTCGAAACATTAGACTTCTTGCAACACAAACATTTAACTTGCCATATTGTGAGTGCAGCAATAATAGATAGACTTTGGCATAAAAATATTATGTCATTAAATATTACAACAAATATATATTGGGAGAAGTTGTAAAACAAGCTGTGTTTCATATCTTTTATTTTGTTTGATTAGAAAGCACTCAAGATGTTCCTTCGATATAAAAACCTTAGATCAAATATCATAAATGTATGTGATTGCAAAAGTGCATTCAAAAATTTACATTGAATAACTAAATGTACGATATTTTCTTCACTGACTAATCCCAATTCCAGCTGCAACACCACAATGATTGTATTCACTTCTAGCGACACCTTCAAAAGAGATCCAATGAGTTTTGCTTATTCTGCATTACTATGCGTCTTATTCATCATGTATTGTTGCTTATAATGTATTATTGAGTCATATTCCTACATCGCTTATTAGTCACTGTCCGTATTATCTTAGATCAAATATCATAAATGTATGTAATTGCAACAATGCATTGAAAGACATACATTGATTAACTAAATGCGTGATATTTTCTTCATTGACTAATCCCAATTCCAGCTGCAACACCGCAATGATTGTATTCACTTCTAGCGACACCTTCAAAAGAGATCCAATGAGTTTTGCATATTCTGCATTACTATGCATCTTATTCATCATGTATTGTTGCTTATATTGTATTAATGGATCATATTCCTACATTGCTTATTAGTCATTGTCGGTATACTGAGCAGCCACTGTTTTACAATTTGTTTTACTATTTACAATTACTTCATTTAACTGTTTTGAGCATTGTCTCGTTCATTACATTAAAGGCTTGTACTCGCGTTTAAATTGAACACTTCTAGATCGAATGTGGACTATATCTTCCATCAATTCTTCAGTAATAACTAGTCTACACTGCTGGATTGACTCTTCATTTCCCTTTGATATGTTACCCAGCAAAAGAGGTGGTCGATGTTTGGCAAACAATTGGTCTAGCATACAACCCGATGCTGCCTCAGATTAGCTTTGGCAACACGTTAAAGTAGAACACTGTACCTTAAAACTGCATTCATACGTTTCTTTTTATATAGCAAGGTATGTTGAAGTAATTATTACCAACCATGACATATATATAAAACAGTGCTTCTCAAACTTTCAACACTTGAGACCCAATATTTAATTAAAATTTTAATCACGTCCCCTCTTCATACAATAACAATGTTACACGTTGATGCTAAGCCTACACTACGACTGTAACCTCTTTAGTGCCGCCGATGTATATAAACGTCTTGCTCAGTCAGTGCGTTATTTGCACCGGAGGTATATGTACTTCTTTCCGAAGTACGATTTTTTCTCAGAACTGCTATCCTTAAAAATTATTCAGAAGGCATTTGGAATGCAATAAAAGAACCTTGACGGTGTTTGCGAAAGATTTACTTATTTCAGAGGATTTGCTCATGTACTCCTTTTCCACCCCTTCCCCCAATACACCACATAGGCTAACCGACGTGCTAACCGGTGGCATTGGGGAGGAAAACCCGCAATTTTTAATCTGCATTTTTAGGGACTAATTATAAATGCACAAATTATTAAGATCAGTGTTAATTTTTGCATCTAATTTTATATATAACAAAGCCATGAGATTACTAGTAATTATTAAACATATTCTTAACTTAGTATTGTTATAAATTAATGATAAAAAAAAGATTGCTCAGTAACATACATTTAGAAGTGTATTGTATCAGTGTAAATGCGTATTTTATTTTAATTTATCAGACTATATTTATTTGTTTAATTTCAGTAAATTAATAATTTTTAAAAATAATTTTTGTTTTCGACTTTTCAATAGGCTCGTGCACCCCTCAAACGGTTATCACGCCCCCTAGGGAGGCGCTCCCCACAGTTTGAGAAACACTGAATATAAAGTATTGGTTTCATCAAGTTCCCCAAATAAAAGGGAGATCGTTGCTCTATCAATTATATCCTTGTATTTTACATTGTTTGTCAAATAAATGTGAGATTTACATCGAATCTTTCTTTTAGTTACATTATATACAACCACATTCATTAGTTCGTGTGTTTCACTACTATCCATAATAGAAATATTAAGAAAATTGATAATTGTTTGAAGAAAAACTATGTTTTGAAATCGCTTGAAAATTCAATGTTGCGCTTACTAATTAAGTAGTGACGGAATTATAATTAAAAAATACAGCTTGCTAATAATTACACAATTAACTTGAATCAAATACTCTACTAATAGCACCCATTTACGCTGCTCAATTTTCTTGATATCAAACAATAAGATGAAATAATTTTTTAAAAAAGTATACGTTGTGCATGAAAATTAAGGAAAAATAATGTTTTATATTATTATCATAGAATATAATTATTTATATATTATTGAAAAAGTGTTTCGTACCAAAAATAAGATACATGTGCCATTCAAAATAGATTAATCTTTGAAAACTCAATTAAGTATTCTATTAAAAGTAGTAGATTTCTAGAGCAATTATAAAATATATATATATAATGAATACTAAAATGAATATGAAAAAGTCTTCTTATATTCCATTTGAGCACAATTTAGTTTTAAAAATGAATTTAAATATGAATTGAATAGTAAACCCTTATCTTTAGATTTTTCATTTAGTTTCATTAAACACTATTTCAAAAATTTCTATAAAATATTAAATTGAAAAACATGGAAAGTAATCTAACAGGATTTAAATCTAACGATAAAAACCACAAAAAGGGATGAAAATATCCAAATAAATGTTTCAAAATCTTCTCTAATATTATTAAAAGATCTATATGGGATGTACAAACATTTATTTTAATAATTCATTCTTATAAAATTGAAGATAAATATTTGTTAAATAAAGTGTCTTATGTTTGATTTTGCAAGAATTTGAGGTAATTCTATGGGATGAAATTTTGTCCGGAATGCATATGCGATTAACTGAAGAAAAACATCTATAATATATTAAAGAAGAGGCCACGTGACACTATGAAAATTTTTTCGTTTGTAAGAAATATTTAAATAATAAAATGCAGAAGATACTCAAAATGCAAAACTGAGTGAACTTAAAAAAAATTATTATAAATATGAATTCCCCACAAAAATATTTGGTATTTTCTCTGGAGTATACGCATATTTCAAAAATACTCATTATTATGTTCATAGAATAGGAGATAAGAATAGATTTGAGAAAAAATTTTGCTAAGAATTATATAAGTAAATTTTCTTAAAGCAAAAAAAAATTATTATAATTATATAAATATAAAGAGAGGATATAAATTTCAGAAATAAAGTTTAAATCGTTTTAATACTTAATAAATAAAAACGAAATATTAAGAAGTATAAGAAACAAATATTTAAGAAAATGAATAGAATAAAATATAAGAATTTCGAGGAAAAAAAAGGGAACTTCGGAATGTTATTTTAAGATTTCTCGGTAATCATAAGAAAAAAAAATCAATATCCAATACTAAACTCTTTTCTGATAAACCGTCAGAGTAAAAGAAAAAGAAAAGTGAATGAAAGAAAAAGAAAGTTAGAACTTGAGAAAAACGTAATCACAGATAGGTATGCAAATTGGCAGTTTTGGAGCTTGTTCAGAACAAAGGTAAAAATTTTCTACGAAGAAAGCTTTTCTTTCTTTTTATGTGAGGCATAATACTTTTCCGATCAACTTCGCTGTCACAAACGACGCAGAAGTCACTGGATTTAGGAACACAGTAAAAAGAACAAACCTCAAAAGAAAAATGAAACAATAAATACACGCCTTAGAAAATCGAACTTTTCCCTCCTCTTCTTTTTCATTTCTTAGATAAAACAATAACGTTACAACCAAAAATGTCGCGTGCAGAAATAATTTGCATACTTACATCGACTTTTGCTGCCAACGTGACATTCAATAACAGGGAAAAGCGAGCTTTTATTTTCCCTCTTTTCTGAATTCAGTATTTCCCCATGTCGCGTTTCCGTTTACTTCTACATTTCATTTCGGGAGGGACGAAAAAATCGGAAAACACATAATAGTTACACAAGTCTCTAGAATTCTATGAAAAAAATGGATGTGGTATTTCATTTTTTCCTAAGCATTATTTATCAATACTTTGTGGGGAGTTTAAATATTGGAAATCATATAAGCGTAAATTATACAAAACGGAATTAAATTTTATTGAATTGATCATTTCATATTCTTACGGGGATACTAACAAAACTATATTTAAATTGTTTGGAATAGTTCATTTTTTTCATTATATACACCATTGTAGATAAAAAATATCTTCAGAGTTTCCCAACCTACCTATACGGAAAATATAGATGAAGAGGAAACTAAAAAAAAAAAAAATAGTTTTCACATATGTTTTAAGGGAGATGGAGTTTAGGTATTTCAGTTTTTTTATGGCAAAAGTTGAAATTAATTTTTATTAAAAAAATAATTACTTTAGTTCATTTTAAAGTTTATTCTGGTGGAAGGCCACTCAGTAAATAGTTACAAGAGAAAATACATCAGGTACTTTTAACAGCTTCTATAATATTAAATATTTTAAAACCTACTACCGAAACTACAGTGCTCGAAAAAGATAGGTTGGATTAGGAAAGTTGCAACTTAAATTGTAACACTTAGTACTCATTTACCAGTAATCATCACTTTTAACTATTTGTATGGAAGGAAAATAATTTTTTTTAAGTTTAAAAAATGTAACTAATAGTAAAACTTTTTCATTTGTTTTGAAAATTCAACCCTTTTGTTGCAATATTTAATTGTAAAATAATTATCTATTTATTTTTCTAAAAGTCTCCTATCAAAGAACAGGGATCGGCAACCTATGGCATTAATGTCACTTATGGCACTCGGTACAACTTTCAATAGCACGCTGCATGACTATAAATTGTTCAATTTTGAGTCAGTCCATGAACACAACAACCAACCAACCGACCATGAAAGTTAATAAATTTGTAAAGGAACTTATTTGACAAACATGTTCAGAATTATGGTCATTTATGGAATTTATAAAAACTCTGAAAAGTAACCTCTAAAGATAAATTTACAGCTATTTTGTAAATTATTTAATGTCATTGCTGGATAGATTTATTTGTTTGAAGCTATAATATTGCATGTACTCTTCTTTCCGCGTTTGGTTCTACAAATCTAAGTAAAAAATATTTCCTCATATGAAGAATAATTTGAATCTTCAAAGAAATTATTTAACAACTGAATGCTCAAAATCGTAGCAGATTGAAAGCCACCAATTGTACCCCTGATTTTGTGATATGAGAGTACAGCAGTGCAAGCGTTGGTATTTTAATATTTTAATGAAGGGAAATAATTGCATTTTATGCTGTCCATTTCTTACTTTAATAAATAAGTTTTACCTAATGTACCATGTTTTCATAACTGACTAAAAATCATGATTTTGATTTTCGTCTTTTTCGTTTTCTTCATCTTTCTCTCTTCCTTTTCCTTTTTGTTTTCTTCTTTTTCACATTTCCATGCATTGTCCCCCACTTCTGAGCTATGATGTGGCCGCGGTAGCCCAGTGGTCAAGGTAACGGATCGTGGCTGGCTTGTCACGAGTCCGAGCCCAGTACTATTAAAATTCCACAGTATAGGAGAACGATGCACGTTAAATCCGTCGAGAGCTCAAACGTCCTCCCGTTGATGGGGTGTGGCAGTTAGGAGAGGGGTAACCAGCTCAGGTGTCGTCCTCGTCCCTTGACCATGGTTCAAAATTACGAGGTCCTACGTTTAAAGCCCTTGTGTAGCTTAACAGTGCGACGTTAATATTCACTCAATCACTCGCTCCCTCTGAGCACTGGTCTAAATTTGAAGTCTCTAGGTCACCAAGTAGTTAATTTAAAATAAAAATTCCACCTGGACAGACAAGAAAGTAAGTTAATAAAAACATGGTAATTAATTTATATTTTATTTATTTAAATGATTTCCTTTTAAAATAACGACTAACTGGTAATTGGTAATTACCAGTTGGTACCAATTGGGGTCATTGAACAAATCATTAACTTTTGGATAATGTTTGATATCATTAACGAGCGTTTATAGAAACATTCATTTATATATTAATGCTAAATACTTTCATTTTTAGGAAAGGAAAACAGTTTTAATTTTCAAATTAACTTAGTGGCTTAGAGAAAAATAGATTGCATAATTCGTAGAGAAAGGTAGCTTTTTACCCATATAAAAGGAACAATTTATGGAATGAAAAAAAAGCTATTACTTTGGAAAATTCTAAAGGAAATATTTAATAAATAAATATTTTTAAATCTTCTTTCTACTTAAGTAAGTTTCCCTTATTCCTAATTGAATTAATTCTTCAACTTATTCTTAACGTACATATTACATGAAATAATTATTTTTGTACTCTACTTCTAATATTAATATTTTATGAATTTTCTTTTCTTTTCTGCATTATATTTTACGACATAAATATGAATAAGTATCATATAGACTCTTTATATTAACTAAATAACGTTTTAATTCTTATTAAAATTGAATAGTTTTTAGCTTTATTTAGATGTGCATATTTTTGGTTAAATATTTTACATTGTTAAATATTTTACATATTCTTCTGAATATATTTTCATGAACTGACATTGTTGGAATGCAAAAGGAACTGAAAACATGTTAATACACAGAAGAAAGATTTAATGTTACATTTTAGCTTCATAAATAAGTAGAAGAATCCATGTGGCTGAGTGATAGCGTTCTAGATTTTACGCCATTGGTTCGGGGTTCAAACCTCGAGCAGGGCGATGTTGACTCAGCCTTTCATCCATTCATAGGGTCAATAAATGAATATTGAGTTTGCTTAGGAACTAAACAAAAGGAGTTTCACGTCAGACAAACCACCTGACAGGAACATAGGTTCCTGAACCTAAGACCCCAATGTCATGAAAACTGAGATAAGCACAAAAGCCTTCATGGGCTGTTGCTCCCCTGAGTTATAGTTTAGTTTAAATAATTAAAAATTAGCATATTTTATTTCCTATTCATTAGTATTAGCATCAATTCGTTTGTAGAGTAAAATGCATTGTACCATATCGAAAGTGAGGATTTATCTCTATACATGTATACAAGGTGTAAGGTCACCCCTCTCTGGTGACCTTCTACTTGATTATCAGCGTGAGCTAGAGGTGTAGGAATAAAGGAAGAACTAGAAGCTGTCATGATCTTAATATGACTTTATTAAGAGATCTTTAACTTAAACTTCTAATAGATTAGATAATAATAAAATATATGTGAGAGAATCGACGGTGGCTAAACGCGCAATATATATATATATATATATATATATATAATACCGAAATAGCGTAACCCGGACCACTATCAATACTACCTGTCCTAAGCTCAATTCCTAGACTATCACAGATCCGAATATTAAATAATCATTCATACCTTAATGTCTAATGAGGTAGCGATCAATTTAATCCTAGTTGAAGTTACGGTTCACAGGAGTGCAATGGTATGCACCTTGACCTAAGAGCTCTCTGTCACGAATAATTTCTGTTGGCTGTCACTTAACCTTTCCAAAACCTCTTCACGCTTTAATCACGGATTATCATAACACTATCAATACTACTTCTGATATTTAAAATCTTCCTAATGTGCATCTTTCCTTCACGCTTTACTTCTTGGGTTTGGTTGGAAAAGAGTTGCCCTATCTGGCCCCAAAGAACCCAAATGACATCCGAATATTCAAATAATCACAGTCAGATTCCCGTTTAAAACACATATATCTAAATATGATATACAGTAGCGATCAATTTAATCACTGCATTGTCCATGAAAAAAAGATAGATATTCAAAGTGCCCTCTGTACATATCACAGGTATGAGTGCAATGGTAGCTGCACCGATGCTGACCTAAGAGCTAATCCTTCTTGTCACGAATAACTTCAAATGTGAGAGGTGGCAATCACAGCCATAACATACATCCATGTCCCAAAACCATATCCGGCCAATCACGAATAAGAACACAGAATCGGAAAGTATATGCATTTTTTATAGTCTGGAAACGGATGCAATGCCACTCATATCGAGGAACTCTGTTACAGTGTTTCTCAAACTGTGGGCGCGCCCCCTGGGAATTGCGCGACACCGAAAATAAAAAGTTTAAAAAATAATTAGTTTACTGATATTTAAACATAATAAAAAATGCACTTTTACTCTGATATAATGTATAGCGCACGCGCGCGATATTAAGTCCTTCACGCAAAAATAAACACTTTCAATACCTAATTAGGATTATAACAAAATAAAAAAAAAAACTTTTATTTGATTTGATGTAATCCCATGATGAGTTGCCATATTAATTTTTTTTAACCTAACATACTAAAGAACTCAAATGACAAATTTAGAAACATAAAAAATTCATCACATTATTTTTGGGCCCGTCACAATAGCTGTAATCTGTTTGATTCATTAAATTAGAGCCCAGACTCTTCACAGTCAGATTTTTCCATGCAAAAGAGTTTTATGAAAAAACCACATAAAAATATATTTACAAATAAGATATACAGACATATTTTTAAGATATCCTCAAAAATAAAGCAGAAAAAAAACAAATATTTTTAGTAACATACATATGTAAGGAAAACACTGCATTGGTCGCGCACATCCATACGAAATCGTTAATTCAAAAACTTTTAATATTAAAAAAAATTGAAAAGGTAGATATTCAATTTAATTATTCCCTGGAATCCTGTATTGTGTACAATAAAATAATTATAAAAAAATGATTGGCAGGTATCGAGTGCGTACCTGCTCCCGGGTTAAAACATGTTGAAGTCTTTTTCGCTTTAAATATTATGCTTCATCGATATTTTTATACAGATCATTATTTAACATCAGCAACAGCGAAGTGTCCACCGATTATAGCAAATTTATAGCAGCAAAATGCAAAATAGCAATAAGTCTGTTTTTTATGTGTTTTGTTCTCGAATCCAAAATCCTGATATTATACACCAATGCCTGTGTGCGCTACTGTTTAACATCAATATGACTCTGTAAGGCTTAAAAATTACAATTCAGAAAAAAACATTTTAAAAAAATCATTTTACGTTTTTGTAAAGGTCTGGCAATCGTATTATATCAATAATGTTTTATTTTCTTATAAATGAACATCAAAGAGCGGGCACTTCAGCCGGTATACTTTTACATCCATGTCCCATCCAACACCCAGAGTATGCCATATCCGCCAAACACGAATAGGAACACATAATCGGAATGTATATGAATTTTTATATTAATGCTGGAAACGGCCGTATACAAAAATGTCACTTATATTACTAAATTGTACGTTTATAATTATCGATGAACATCAAAGTGCATTATTATTGCATTCAGTACAGACAGAGAAAAAAATTTGTGATCAAGCTATTGAACTTTCCCGAAAGCACTGCTGTTAAGACATCAAGAAAAAAATAACAACCATCTATGGTCCAACCAGGAATAAACAATTTCCCTTGCCCCGGTTGTGACACATACTTTGATTTTGATATTTTTCTCATAGGTACAGGTACATTATTTTGGGTATTTTTTATGTACGCTCACCGAGGAAACAGGCTGTGTAGGTTTTAGGCGTTGTTTGTTGGATTTCTTGTGTATTAAAGTACACACGAACAAAATTTGAGGCATTGCTTTAGTTTTATTTAGTTAGAAAAAAATTCTGATGTTGTTCTATGCTATCTTAGTTACTATCTTTTATTTCTTAATTGTAGTTATCATGTCTGGATACTTAAAAGTTTATCAAGTATTGTCATCATACAATACAAAACTTAAATAGTTCAAGAACTTTTACTTCAGCAATAAAATGTATATTAAAACCATAAACCTTCATTAACTTTTCAATATTTCACTGTCTTAAAATGTGTGTTTAGAGTTAATAATTCAAGGTTTATGCAGTGCCTCATAATTTTTTCTCTTTACTCTGTTAAGGTACATTATGTGGTACATAACCTGGCTCTCATTGTTTTGACTTGTGTGGTTCTATCCAATAATTTCACGTGCGTTACACTAAGAATTTATATATACACTCATGAACAAAAAATCAGTGCGACAAGAGGTAATTGCGGGATCGTAACAAAGCTTGGCATGAAGGTATATGTCGTGAAGATATTCAAATGATTCGAAATGCAGCGTGATTGCGCATTATATATAGCCGGTAGAGGGCGTTTAACGTCGTTCTCCGTGGAATATAAAACATGTAACCAAAGGTTCTTTGAGTGTACTAAATTACAAAGGAAGAGCTGAGACAGACATGCAATTACACCATTTTTGAAGACAATATGAGCAGCTGTCACAATTTGAGAGGAGGAGAATCATCGGCATGATGGAAGCTGGGTGGTCAGCTAGGCGAGTAGCCCGACAATTAGGTCAATCTTATTGTGTTGTGAGGCGGTGTTGTGACCAGTGGATCCAAGAGATGACATTTACACGAAGACCAGGCTCAAAAGGCTCTTGACAGACCAATTGATATCGTTAGAAATGCACGCATGCATCCAACTGCTTCATCGACCGCCATCCAGGCACAAGTAGCACCTTCCCCGTGTTTTCTCGAACCATACAAATGAGCCTGGCTGAATGACATTTGGGATTACGGCGCCCCGTGTGTTTCCCTTGACGCCCATCTATCAACGTCTCTGTTGGGAGTAGTACCGCGCAGAAGTACACTGGACAACAGCAGAATGGAACCAAGTCGTCTTTACCCACGAATCCAGATTCAAACTCACCAGTGATGGCAATCGTGTTTGTGTATGGAGACCCGTGGTGAACTCCTCAATCCTGCCTTTGCTTTACAGTGATACACTGCTCCCATAGCTCGTGTGATGGTATGGTATGTCATTGCCTACAATACACGGTGACCCTTAGTATTGATCCGTGGCACCATGACAGTCCAGCGGTATGTCCATGACATCCTGCAACAACATGTGTTGTCAATCATGCAACGGCTCCCGGGAGCCATTTTTCAATAAAACCATGCTCGATCTCGCATGGCAAAGATATCACAAGACGGTTTCCGCAATGTTACTACAGTTCCTTTGCCTACCTGATTCCCAGATTTGTCTCCAATCGACCATATTTGGGATCATTCGGGATCGTGAGTTGAGTATCCCATGAGTTTGAACGAATTAGAGACAAGATCAGAACAAATATGTCAAGAAATGTCTGAAGACATCATACAGAAGTTGTATGCCTCAATGTTCAATCGTATCGCATCGTGAATTCACGCTAGGGGGGGTGTTCATCAGGGTATTAAATCATCCGTTCTTTTGCCTTTTTCTCTGAAATAAATAATTGATTTTTTTTTTATTTCCTAATCATTTATTTACATCAAAGTAGTCATTACTTACGTAAAATTTTGTTTAATTTTAACGACTCCTTCTTGGTGCGCTAATTTTTTTTGTCCACAAAACAATACACAAAACAATAATTTGAAACTTTTACCACATGATAATCATACATATTAACATTATTTCTCAAATTTTCAGAGAACCTGAGGATAAATTTAAAAAGTTATAAGAAAATAAAGATTGGACAATTTTTCATAAATATGAAATTCATCGTATTACACTACGCAAGATTCTGAAGTACAAAATTGATCAAAATTTATAAAATAATTTTTTTACTTGGTATCAAAATGTTCACTCTTGAAGTTATACTAACTTTTAGGAAATTTAGAGGAAAAAAAAATTTTAAATACAATTATAACAAAAATTTTTAAAAATTTAAGAAAAAAATAAGTTAAAATTCAAATAAAAAACATTCTACTAAATTTATTTTTAAAAATTGAGGCATAAGTTATAATGAGTCTTATTTTCAACTCATGTATAAAATTTTAAATGAATATCATAAATAGTGTTTGAGAAATTATGCGCGCAAGCTAAATTTATTTATTTATTGAAAAATGAAGTTTTATATAAGAAAGAGATAGGGTTTTCGTTTAAGTTTCACAACTTATATCTCAATAACTTAAGAATTTTTCGTAGAATCAACACAATTTCGATACTAAAATGCTCAGAAATATATATATATATATATATATTGATGCTTTGACAAATATTTTTTTTCAGAAAATTGAAAAATTTGCAAATTAAAGGCCATGAGAGATCTTAATGATCAAACTTGTAATCTGAACACCGGTGATTGCAACGACCACCAAGAACATTTTGCAAACTCACCTTCTTCTACTAGGCATCAGGTACGTTCACACTGTTTGCATTGTTAAAGGGGGCATTTAGCCTGGAATCACACGTAAAAATTCGGGTTATATTGTTTTAAGTAATGATTCTAGAGTAGATAGCCAGCGAAGTAGTATTTGCTGACGTACAGTACTGTGTCAGTTGTTGAACATTCAACTGATTGCTGCTGGCTAAACAGCCCAGACAAATAAGAGTTATGATATGAGGTGTCATTTCTTTTTTATTTTCTGATTTTTTTGGTTGTCATTTGTGTCACAAAGAAGCATTACGTTGATGAGATTCACATGCAGCAGCACTACGTCCCTCAACTTAAACATTTCTTTAACATGCTCTATATTCTATATTTCAACAAGAAAATGTTTACCTCGTTACCAGTTACACTTCAATGAAATATAATTTTTACATGATTTAATGTTCTACGGTAAGTTAAAAGTTGTATTTACAAATTTTACACACACCTATCTGTGTGTGCAAACATCCACATACATATACATGTAACAGGATATGAGATAGTCCACTTTATTTTCATTCTCTGAAATTTGTTAGTTATTTCCCTATTTATTTGATGTCTATAAGGAAGAGTCTGAAGGAGGGGAGAAGTGAATGAATCATATAGAGCAATTCCTTTTATTTATGCTTTCTTCCCTCGATGTTTGAAAAACAAGTTTTTAACAGGGTGTGACTGAGAACTGTGATATCCTAAGGATGAAGTACAAGTGGTAATTTTAATTCAGGAGAATTTCTGGAATTACCTATTTCTCAGACTGATTATGGCAATTAGAAAACTTCCAAATTGATGTATTATTCAGCTCAATATTCATTATAACAAAGTTTTTTTTTTTTTCGCCCATTTTAAGGCATTTCATAAAATTTGACCATCTCTTAGTCAATTAAAAATACAGCATGCATTCCCGTTCTCCTTTTGGCAATTAAGTAATTTCTTAAGAGTAAATAGTTTGTGTAATTAACAACGAAATAGTTATCATACGTGATGTAGTATCTTTAATAGAATCTAGAGCTAATGAAAATATGTAGAACAATCAATTAACAATGAAATTAACTTCAGTAAACTAAACATTTTAAATCTCCATAATAATACCATAGAAATTTTATTGAAATTGTCTTTACCATAATACAAGGGTACACTCATATATAAAAATACTATTTTATCAAGTTCTTATTTTCTAATTATTTAAAATGCTGCTATTTGTATTTTACACATTTTTGTTCAAGTGCATTTAAGCCTCCAAATTTTATGCTTTGAACAAAAGACTAAAGTTATTCTTAAAAGTTCTACAAAAACCTCTAGAATTTCCCCAAAAGAGATGTGTCTTTCGTTGTGTGTTATCTAAAGAAAAATATTGCAAATAGTGTCGAGAGTTAACTAAAAAAAGGGCTTAGCCCGCATAGTTTTACTAAAAGAAAAAAACATTGCAAGCATTTAGCTTTAAACTTTGCAATGTTTAAATTGAAGGAAAGATCAGTAAAGGAATTTGTCCCCATGCGTCGTTTCCGCAGAAATCATTATATATTTGTCTGCAAACATTACATTTAAAACCTGATGTTACTTTGAACATGGAGAAATGTTACATAAAGTATCCATAAAATTTTAAATTGATTTTTGATACATTTTTTTTAATTCTCAAATAAAAAAACGTTTTTTTCCCTCAACAAATTTTTATTAACTCATATTTCTTATTCTCTCATTGTAAAAACATCACATATATAGAACATTATTTGTAAATAGCTCGCTGTAATATTATTCTTTACTTAGTTCATAGAAGGAGAACCTACTGAAGATTTCCTTCCCTGCTTTATTTCAAACTTTTTGAATAGGTTTATAATTTCATTCAATCAACCAGTTTCAGAAATGCACTCAGACATTAAGATTAGAAGCAGAAATAGTGCGCTTAAAATCATTAGTTTATAATAAATTCCATCGCTTTTTTTATTTTAAAATTAATTATTTAAGACAATTAGTACCCCTGCACACGGGGCCGTGGTAGCCGAGTGGTATAGGTGTCGGATCGTGGCTTGCCTTGTCACGAGTTCGAGCTCAGTACCACTAAAGATTCACCATGTAGGGAAGCTATGTACGTTAAATCTGTCTTGTGCTGAAACGTCCTCACGTTAATGTGGTGTGGTAGTTAGAAGATGGGGAAGCCAGCTCAGTTGTCGTCCACGTCACTTGACCATGGTTCAAAATTACGCGGTCCGTCGCCAAAAGCTCTCGTGTAGCTGAACAGTACGACGTTAATATTCAATCAATCAACCCCTGCACGCGTTTATGTTTACTTAATTTAAACTGTATGATTTATTTTTGTATATATCTTTAGTGGTTTGATTACCCACTCTATTTAATTCCGGTTTTTTTTTTAGTTTAGTTTTATGATAAGGGGAAAACTAAAATTCCTATCTGAAAACTAAAATTCTACTAAAACCTTAAAACGATTACTTTTATTATTGATTATACTTATACTTTTCACGGCTCGTTCATTGACTATATGGCAAAAAAGTGCTCGAACGTTTTAAAATATGCTGCCAAAAATTTAATAAAATGTACTATTTGAACAGGTAAAATGGGAATCATACTATCATTGCCATGTGCAAATATATGGCATTTACTATATATGGATAAATTTTAACTTGTACGACTTTCTTAAATAGGTAGACAAAGACTTGGGCACCATAACAGTTCGTTAAAATTCTTATAATATTAAACGGATTTATAGGAATAAATTCATTGTAGCTATACTTTCAAAATATTTTTAAAAACATGTTTTTATTTCTTTTAAACTATAAGAAAAAATAAAACTTTCAATCTGGTAGTCGAAAAATATTTGCTGAAATCATCAATTTCAGTTTAAAATTTATAAATATTTTTTTTGGTTTAATCTACTATCTATCTAAGTATTTTATCATACTCAATATACCTTAAATCATTAAAACCTTTTTACTCTATGAACAACGTTGTTTTTATTAAAATTTTAAAATAAACTACTTCTTCGATAACATTTATCTTTTTGACCTTCAGTTATCGATGCATATTTCATCCTTGCTGTGTACCATTAATTTTTGAATACTCTATTCCACTATTCCTTCCAAATATCACTTAGGTTCACAAGAAACATTTCAAAGCATATGGCTGGGGCTCCATAAATATATAAAACTCGAATTTCATGTTTTAACTCAATCTTTAACCTTGTCTTTCAGGTTTACGCACCCGAATTCCTTCATTTCCTTTGGCGCGTAAATCCCATTACCATCAAAATTTCGCGAGAGAGTCGAGACTCTGTGGACGATCCCACGTAAAGCGCCAATTTATTCGGGCCGTAAAAATATATCTATCCAAAAATGACTTTTCCCAAATACATTAATGTAGAACCTGAAATCATCCATACTAGACATGTAGACATATTATATGGAAAACTTGTAGCCATTCTGTGGTGAAGTTTGCTTCGAAAGAGAAACGTGAGTTGAGTAGTTAGCGAACATCGTCTTCTTTTTATCAAAATACTGGCGAGATACTTCAAAATTCCAAATAAACAACTAACCGCCATGTTTGGCTCTTTCGGTGATGTAGATTTCATTTTAAGGTTTTTTGACTCGGATACAGAAGAAAAGAAAGCTTAAGAACTAATTAATTGTTTTTGTGTTACATTTCGCAGATAGAATATTCATATTATTTATACTTTTGATACTATATATAGGGTGTTTTTTTAGAGGTATAGAACTTTAAATTGCAATAAAACAACGATATATTATTCGATTGACTTTTTTTTTTATTCGAAAGATAATCTTGTGGCATTACATTTTAAATATGTTTTCTAGCATATGACTGCCACGGCTGGCTCGGATGTAGTTCAATCTGGACGTCCAATTTTCGATGACTTTTTCCAACATTTGTGGCCGTATATCGGCAATAACACGGCGAATGTTGTCTTCCAAATGGTCAAGCGTTTGTGGCTTATCTGCATAGACCAATGACTTTACATAGCCCCACAGAAAATAGTCTAGCGGTGTTAAATCACAAGATCTTGGAGGCCAATTCACAGGTCCAAAACGTGAAATTAGGCGGTCACCAAACGTGTCTTTCAATAAATCGATTGTGGCACGAGCTGTGTGACATGTGGCGCCGTCTTGTTGGAGCCACAGCT
This sequence comes from Trichonephila clavipes, assembly GCA_019973935.1. NCBI lineage: Eukaryota > Metazoa > Arthropoda > Arachnida > Araneae > Nephilidae > Trichonephila > Trichonephila clavipes. Next base: position 298,258 of record BMAU01003007.1, on the reverse strand, counting down.
CCTAGACATCATGATTGGTCAATTCAGGAATGAAAAAGTTAGTAATCATGGCTCTATACCGATCACCATTGACTGTAACGTTGTGGCCTTCGTCGTTTTTGAAGAAGGATTCCACCAGCCCCTAAAGCGCACCAAACAGTCAGTTTTTCTGGATGTAACGATGCTTCGACATACACTTGTGGATTAGCTTCACTCCAAATGCGGCACTTTTGTTTGTTGACGTAGCCATTCAACCAGAAGTGTGCTTCATCGCTAAACAAAATTCGCTTATGAAAATCGGGAACAACGGCAATCTCGTTTTGGGCCCATTCGAAGAATCTACGCCTTGCTTGATGATCGTTTTGAGGAATTGCCAAATCAAACTGAGAATAAATCACTTGACAGCTTTTAAATCGGTCACCATCTTGGAAAGTAATGCCAACTTAAACTTCTATACCTGGAAAAAAACACTCTTTACCTTAATTTAAAAATCTACATGTATGAAAAGTATTTGAATTTACATATAAAATATAAAATTAAAGGTCATAGTTCTAACTCAAAAAAAACTTATAAAACAGTAATTCATTTAGAACCTGAAGCCATTTTAAGATTTCGTTTGAACATTAGTTCTCAATATTTTCAAGTTTAAATTTCAAAATCGCAGATGTTATCGATATTTTTTATTTGTTATTAATTAAAATGTGAGGAACATTAGTGTAATGAAACCACGTAGAACTAATTTTTATTGAAAGTTTCAAATCCTTTTTAAGCAAATGTATAAAATTATTTTAGGTAATCCAATTCCGTCTGTTAAACTAAAATATTTTAATTTCTCACACGATTTATTTCGTATAAATTAATTATTTATTTTTTACATCTATATCAGTTCAAAGATTTATGATTACATTATATGCGAAAGCAATACACAGCAAATAATGTATAATAATTTCTTTCTTAAAGTTAATTATTTATACTTAATTTCAATTACAATATATTTTGATAAATATAATACAAAAATGCTGCACATTTAGCCTTCATTCTCTACTACATTTGGGGAATACAACTTCTCCTTTCTATATTTAATTGCAAATGAAACACTTACTATTATCAGTTTGGAATTTTCAGATTAATTATTATATGCAACAAAAGTGGCAAATCAAATTAGTCTAGTTGCATGAATTATTATCATGTTATTATGCCTTACTTAAATATTGTGTTATAATTATCTTTAAGGAATACACCAACGCTCACACATTAAACAATTATTAGTTTTGTTTTCTCCGATGATCAAATATTTTTTTCCTGATCTCGGATTCTTTTTATTATATTTCATCTGAAAGCATACACTCGTAAATATTCATACATTTTTTACCTTAGATAAAGCTATATATATATATATATATATATATATATATATAATTTACAAAAACTATTATACTAATTATTATTTACTATATATAAAACTATTATTTTACTAAACTATATAGTATTTTAAAACCTGAAGAAAGAAATTGAAGTTCAAGAGTCACAAAAACTGTTAATACAAAAAAGAGTCTTTGTACTAAACTAGAGACTTATGAGGATTTCTAGAACTGTCACTGAATTAGGCTTGCGATTGGGTTAAACAATGCTTTATGGATCCACCTTCTCCGTAAATCAGATATTTTCGATATAATAGAATAAAACAGAGCCATGTTGAATGAAATAACTGTTTACACAATTTTAGAATATTTAATTGTCATTTTATTTTTTCTTATATTGGGTTTGAGGGAAAGTCTTGTCATATATATATTTTAAATAGGCAGGTGATTTTTGCTGTAAATAATAAAAATATCTGGCTAGTGAGTCATTCGGATTTTAATTTTTTTAGCTGTTGTATAGTATAAAAGGAGTACTTTTTTACCGTTTATCATTTACTTGTAATGTTTAAAGTGAAAACATGTCAGTAGATAAAGTGCATTTACGACGCTGCATTTTGTATGAATTCCAAAGGAAGCAACGCATCTGTTGCATGTAAAAATTTATGTGCGGTATTTGGAAAAGATATTGTAAATGTATGTACTCTTGTCAAAGATGGCATATCGAATTTCGGTCCGGGGATCTGAGCCTCCAAGAAAGTGATCGATCTGGATGACCATCCGAGATCGATAATGATGTTTTGCGATCCATGTAATAAAATAATCCATATTTAACAAGTGAAGAAATTGCAGAAGAGTTTGGCATTCATCATACAACTGTTGGAGATCACATTAAATCTCTTAGGTTTGTGTTTAAGCGAAGTGTTTGGGTTCCACATGAATTAACGGATAAAGAATTTGTCTGATCGTGTAAGAATGTAATCATCACACCTTATTAGACTTAATGTGGAGCCGTTCTTGGACAAGCTGATTACTGGAGATGAAAAGTGGATTTTTACAAGAAAATTAAGAGAAAAAATCTTACTGCAAACCAGGAACATCATCAGCAACAGTTCCAAAACCTAGTATCCATCAATGAAAAGTACAGCTTTGTTTGTGGTGGGACAGGAAAGGTCCAGTGTACTACGAGTTGCTGAAACGGAAAAACCATCTACGCAGATCTGCACTGCAATCAAATGGATAAATTGAATGCAGCTATCAAAGAAAAAATGCCAGCATTAGCGTCAAGAAAAGGAATAGTGTTCCACCACGATAATGCTCGACTGCATACTGCAATGGTGACGCAACAAAAACTGAATGTGTTAGGATGGGAAGTCCTTGGTCATCCACCGTATTCACCTGACATTGCACCATCTGTTTATTACTTGTTCAAATATGTGCAAAATTATCTAACGGAAAAAATTCAAGTCTTTTGATAGTGTTTCTAAGGCAGTTGCTGACTATTTTAACTTCAAGGACGAGAACTTCTACAAAATAGGAATTTATATGTTACCTGAATGATGACAACAAGTTGTAACAAATAATGGAGTATATATAATTCATTAATATTAAACACATATTTTTATGAATGCATTCAAATATTTTCTTTAAAATACGACATAACTTTCCCTCCAACCCGATAGTTCCTTCGCTTTTAATTATATTTATTTGAGTTCACTGGTAATGCATACTTTCATTTTAGCTAACTCAATTTCGAAATGAAAAATGTTCTCTTGAAAGCTCTGAATTAAATTGCACTTTCCTATGCAATAAATAATTTGTTTGAATAAAAGTTATTGCAATTAGAAATGATAATTTTACTCAACACCGATTAATATTCATTTTGTTGTTAAATAAATTCTTAGTTTACTTTATAAGCTAT
>BMAU01003007.1:177500-290000 GCA_019973935.1 Trichonephila clavipes | reverse complement strand
TTTACTAAAGAAATGAAACTTTGGGCTTTTTTAATCTAGTTCCCAAAGATAAGAGATAGTCATTTTAAGAAGCCTTCAAGATATACCTTTTTTGAAAATAGAAAAATCAATGCATTTTTAATAATCTCACTTTTCTGTTTTACACTACTCAAAAATTGATTCTTATTAAATATACTTAATCTAGTCAGATAAATAATTCAGAATTTCTTTCAAAAGTAAATTTACTTTCAGATACATTCTACTTTTAAAAATAAAACATTTTTACATAAAAAAGAGGGTTTGTTCTTGATTTTTTTATAGAAACTCTGTTGCTATACAATTTTAATACTTTAATATAAAGATACACAAACATATTTAAAACAAATTATGTAAAAATATTCCATTAAAAATCTGAAAAATACTTTTTGAAAATGTGATTCAAGTTTTTAAATATTTTTTTTTAACAATGAATAATCTAATAGTGCATATTTTTATTTTAAATGAAATCGTACTTTTTAAAACTACTTAACAAAATCGTTTTTTTTTTTTTTTAAATTGTTTCATTAAAAATATAACACATATATTGGTAACAAAATACAGGATAATTTACAGTAAATTAGGAAGATAAAACTTTGTAAATAACATTACTTAAAATAGATTTCGTATAATGAATTTATTTTCCATTAATATGTGTATTAATATATATTTATTGAAGCACAAACAAATTATATATATATATTTTGAGTGAGAAGTATCGTTTTATAATAAAAAGTACGACATTATAATATTTCTGGTTGACTGCCTTTGAGGTTGTGCATGATCTACTCTCACACTCACATATCAAACATATATTATTCCAACCTTTGCCTATTGTCACAAGCCTCTTATTATAATGTCTGATACTCTTCTACAAAAAATAGAGGTTTTATAAAATAAAACTTTCAGACTCTCATCACTGGAGGTATAAAAACTATACAGATTCATTCAATGTTAATACTTACTGATATTAAACTGATGGGTGATGCTTTTGTGTGTAAATAAAGGGTTATTTTGCTGTACAAAAAACTGATGCAGATTAATCAAGTGGACATCTTTCACCTCTTGAAAATCAAATAAATTTAGCAAACCCTTTTGACTGTTTGAAATTAAATGAAAATTTGTGTCTTGGGCAAGATATTGTGAAGCAAGATACACCCACCGCTGTTCCACACAAGCATACTATAGAAACAATAGATAATCCTCAGCCTGAACTTACTGGTTAAGAGATTTTACTGATGGGTCCTTTCCTCCTGATTAGCGTAATGCTGGTCCTGGTTTTTTTTTGTAATATTTAGAAAAACCTGTGACAGTAAAATTGATGCAATTCGTGTCGTCATGGAACTGCTTTTATATTCTTTTGACTAATTCTCAAATGTTATCATTCTTTCTGACTCGCAATCAATTCTCTATGTAATAAAATCTATGGAAGTCCCACATCTGGAGATGTATTGAAATACCAGACCTCCATTAAAATTGCAACAACTGGGCAAATATGTCGCCATCTAGCAAATCCCTTCTCAGTGCTGAATTTTAGGAAAATAAATGGCTGGTTTATTGATCGAAAGGGTGCCTCTGATCATCAAATTACTAATACCCCCAATCTTTTCTACCTTTGAACGAGTTGTAAGTAATGTTCAACCTTTAAATCACATGCGACTCATGAAAAGAATATCTAACAAAAAGCGGGATCTCAATACAGATAACATCACCGGTAGGACACGAATCCTGGTCGTGGCTCAATACCGACTTTTCATTGGACATAATTGTCTGGCCACCTACTTATACATGTCCATGTTCAATTCTGATCCCTACTGCCCTATCTGTAGAGGACAATATGTCATGGATGGCTAGTACATTCTTCATTGCAGTGCTGTCCAAGCAACAACTTTCGCTGACTGATATTGCGTCGCAAGATATCGAATGAGGAAATGATTGATTTAAGCTTGTGTTTTTCCCTTTTGGCATTGCTATTTTATTGTCAAACCCTCTGTCATTTGAAATAGAAACATTGCTATATAAATTTCTTTTGTATGTAAAGTGCATTGAAAAAAATATGATACACTAGCAAACACATTCATCAATGATATGTGCATAATCCTGTTGTGTATAAAATAGTTTAATAAAAATATATTTCTTTAAATTTTTTGCAGGATCAAAGAAAATTACGTGAAAGAATATAGTAAATTTCTTCATAATACTTACGATTTCAAGGCACAATTCTTCATTACTGATTTAAATTATATTCATTTGATATCCTTGATTCCTTATATATTAATATTCAAAAGCAATATATTTTATTATCATACAGTATTTTCTTTTAAACAAAAATATGCTTACTTGTGAAGTTTTGAATATTCGATTGCAAGATAGAACACGTGCTACTTTTCGGCAATGAATTATGCTTTTTAAAACAGAAATTTGAAATATATCTGATCAAAACAGAAAAGAGTGCTTTACTTTATTAAAAGTTATCATTTTATGATGAACTTCATTTTTAACCTTCTCTCTATGAAGTAAGTTATTTTGACAAAGTTGGTTCCAAAATTGCGTATTTTTTATTACTTATTTCTAATCTACATATGAAATTCACCTTTTAGAGTAAAAATATACAAAATAAAATGTAAAGAGTTTTTATTTTAAAATAGAGAATTAAATCATAAAAATAGGAGCATAAAAACATTAATGAGACCATAAACTGGAACAGCATGGGTTGCACTGCTAAATAGTCAAAAAAATGCATACCTGTGGAAATCACGGGTTGCACAATTGTTGATGCATCTAAATTGACCGTATAAATCACGGGAGGTGCAGGGAGAGAGTTAAAATATTTGAAACTTGTTATACATACATGTATGTATATACAATCAAAATAATACATCATCGTAACAAGTTGTTCTCAGTGCATTATTATTTTTATTTAAAAATGATTTTAGAATATTTTTTTTTAAATAAAATATTAAAGACCTTATTTTTAATATATCAAGAAGATTAATTATTGCACATTATATAAATATTATGGTTTTAATTTTTAAGTGTATAAGAATATGTTTTACTGTAAAATATCAAAATATTTTAGATATATGTAAATTTTGGTAATTATTATTCATTTCCTTCAATTTTATAAATTGTTCTCATATAATAGAAATTGATGAAAATACTGCATATTAAACTGGAAAAGGATAAATTTCAATAACTGTTAAGAAATTCATTTCATATTAGTATTGTAAATTTACAATCCATGTGTTTACCAATCTACTTGTATATTTCATGTGTAATAAAAATAAAACAGGTCATAAAGTGAATTGTTATTGGTTACATGAAAATTGTACTCTTAACATAAGCTTTATTACCAACTAAGAAAAAAGTACTTGAAGTAGATTGTTTGTGTAAAGCAGGTGTAATTTCACTCACTTCTTAAGAAAATACATTTCGAATAAAATTTGAAGCAATATGAAAAATACGAGGTCCCAAAAATTAAAAAAAAATAAAAAGAAGGAAACGAATCCAAATTTATTCGTGTCTTAAAATCGCCAACTCAACCATATGTAACTTCGATTTACAAAAGCAAATCCTTCCTATGCATTTTCTTCCAACCCGTTGTCTTAAGAATTTGAAGCTGTGTTTATCTTGTTCGTACGATTTATTTTCAAAGTAGAACATTTTTCTCTTACTTTTTCTCAGAAACTCTTGTTAAAATTTCGATTACTTTCAAATATATCGTTACTTTTCTGATTATAAAGAGTTTCTCTTTTTTGTTTGCAATTTTAATTTATTTTGAATTCCGGCGAAACAACATGGGCGATTTTTTTAGATTGCTTGCAACAGTTTTCGGGATATGTAAAATGACTCAATTATGTAACTTCAAAACTTTTGACGTACTGTGAAATGCGGTTTAATAAGCTTTAGATACACATTATAAATCAAATGCAAAGCTATTCGTTTTGATCAACACTACATTTAGATTACTATATGTTGAACTACTTTGCATGAAAGCCATCCATTCATTTATAATTTCTACCTATGGTATGAAGTATTCTTGCGTTTTCATAATCCAGAACTAAAAACAAAATAAATAAGCAAATATGCTGAAAAATTACTGTTGAATAAAGTGAGAGCTTAAACCTTCGCATTTGTAACTTATAAATATTTTACAGCAAAGCGTTGTTGTTCTTATAACCTACAAAAAATAATTTCTGAATTGGTTAATTGGAAGTGTTGCGAATCTACTGATATGTTTGCAATACTAAATGAATATTGAGGTTTCTCATAAAAATTACCAACAATATTAACTAAAATGACCCTCAAACAATTCAAATATATCAGTTATTTCTCTTGAAATATGTTTATTACAAAAACGTAAAAAGAATCATCAATGATGATTTTGACACTCATTTTCGAGAGAAGATTTGGGACTGCGTGAGGGGAAACAAACGGAGCTCCTTAACAAAAAGTTTCATTCCTTATGACCTGTATATATCCGCCGGTTTCACCAACTTTAGACTTACAACTGGACATGGCTATCTCAGCAAACACACCAGTGCTTCTCAAAGTTTCAATATTCGCGACCCAATATTCACTCATAATTTCCATCGCGCCCCCCTCATACAATAACAATGTATTGAATTCAATAATGCTATGCTTTGATAATAGAACTACGCGATATGACCTTAACTTCTTTTAAGTGTCATATTGAGTATATAAACTTATCTCGCAGTCAAAGTGTTAATTTCTCCAGACGTATATATATTTGTCTTACCAAAGTACGATGTTTTCTTTGCACTGATACCCATACAATTATTTAGAAGGCTTTGGATTGCAATAAAATGATCTTGATAAAACGTTTGCAAATGATTTACTTATATCAGACTGATTTATTATTATTATTTATTTATTTGCTTTTTATCCCTCCTCCCCCAATAAATCACATAAGCATGTTTACGTAGAAATCGGATGACATTGGGAAGAGAATAGCGTTAATTTTATCCGCAGTTAAGGGATTAATTATAAACCGTATAAATTATCAAGGTAAAGTGTTAATTCCAGTATATAATTTTTTTATGTTTATGACAATCCCATGGGGTCGCTGGAAATTATTAAACTTGTTCTTAACTTACTTTCAGTAAATTACTAATTTTGTAAAATAATATTTTGTTTTTGACTTTTCACAATATGCTCGTGCCCCCCTCGTAGAATTGTCACACACCCTCGTAAGAGGGTGCACCCCACAGTTTGAGAAACGCTTACTTAAACAGATGCAGTCTAGCAAATTTTTCAGTTTGTTCTTTATTCAATGCTACAGACATGTGCGGGGACTATTTAGTCACTAGTTTCGGGCTTGGAGATTTAACCACAGCAATTATTGTTGAAAATTATTGATGTTTTTTTATGTCTCAGAATTATATTGGGCTGTCCATCATAGAGTGGTGACAGCTATGTGTAAACGCATTTATCCTCAAATTTCAAAATCTTTTGAAAATTCCAAGAAATGTATTATTTGACTTTACATATTTGTTGGAGAAAATATACTATCATGTTGAATTTGAGATTTAAATTTAAATAGATCACAGTGTTTTTTTGTTGTTGTTAAACAACTTTAAAGAAATATTTTTTTTATTAATTTTTTTTTCATAATTTTCAAGGATTCACAATTCTATTAAAGATGAATATTAATTTGGAAATACGATAAAACGCGAATTATTGTATACTAAACGATTAATGATAATGAAATTTCTTATACTAAACAGAAATTTTAATAAAAATAATAAAATCTAAATTATCCATCATGTATTCAGAAAAATATAAAACAAGTTACTTTGCATGAAGCAAACATGTTGGCAATTTTTGAACTTTGACAAAAATGTAAAATTTTGAAATTTTACATATTTACATAGACATTTAATATTTGGGGAAGTAAATACTTTTAGAATGTATCATTTCTAAATTGTTATATTATATTTTTGATTAATAATTCAATTGCCGTAGCTGTACAATCATATAACTTAAAGTTACATTAAACTAAACACCATTACCATTATTAACTACAGAATTATGCCACAATTACAGAAACTGCACATCAAATATCATGAAACTTGTAAAACATAATTTAACCACATGCACCAAATTGTCCAAAGGTCCAGTTTCGTTAGTCAATACTGAGTATTCTTCCCTTATTAAAGACGAAATAGATTGCAAAATCACTTGAAAGTCAAAGCAGTGCTCCATTTCGGAGACTCCAGATGAAATGTTGTCATAGAGATGCAGAATAATAGTAAATTAGTTTCCAATGGAATTCACTCATCAACATTAACAAGTGAAATAGCAAATTTCCTTTGAAAGTGCCATTATGTTAGAACTAGTGAATCGAATGAAGCATTAATATCAATCCCTTTATTATAAGTTGTTTTAAGCATATGATGCAGAATATTCTCCATTGCAAGTGATGGAATTCGCTTCTGTATCTCTAGATATTTATTAAATATATCTCCAATTCAAAATAATTTCATATGAAGTAATAGTTGGATGCAATTTATTGGAATGAAATAAAACCATTTGCCTTTGATTTTGGAACGGAAAATTGTTCGCAGTTTTTGCATTTCAGATCTATATCGAAAAGAATTATATTCCTGATATTATAATATCTATAATATTTCAAAACAATTTCAAATAAGTAAGTAAAAAAAACAAAACATTTCCTTGAATTTTCGCTGCTTTAGCTCGTACTTCGAATACTTCTATGTTTATCTATCTATATGTGTGATTATCGAAAGTTTTTAAATATTACTGAACAGTAAGTGATAAGTCTAAATAAAATTTATTCAGCATATTAGTGGATACTGATGTGTATAATGTTGTAAATTGCAGCTATTAACATAGATTTTCTTGGTTCATGTGAATCTACCAATTTAATACAGCCACAATATGGAGAAGTTATAGGCTCCTGGTTTCATTAAGTTCTTCCATTTGTTACTTACGATGCCCGGCAAATCCCCGTTTAATTTATGATTGCTTATAGAAATGATGGATTTGTAGAGTAGGATGGACTTTTGTGAGGTACAAACACAAATTTTAAACTGTCAATATATACTTCACAAACGATCCAAAAAGTGGAAGTCTGTCACTCCCTGCCAATGCTACCACAGTGAAAAAGTTGAGGACTTTATCTTACATAGGGAGAGCACGACTAAGGAAATTCATTAGGGGACGAGACTTCGTGTAATAGTAGTACTCCTTTAGGGAAATCAATCTCCAATGTAATAGCGCCGAATGACCATTCAATTTGGAGAAAATAACCTTCAAAATTCATGCTTAGCTTTTACACAATTAAATTTTAATTACCTCCAGTGACGCAATGGCGTAATTGGAAGAGTTCCTGTTTACCTGGCTAAGGTTCGAGCACGCGATCGGTACTTTTATTTTTTAAAATCGTTTAATTATTTTTACAAGTACATAAATTTTTAAAAAATATACTTATTAAATATTTAATACAATTATAAAACAATTAAAGTAACAATGTATAATATAAGATATACATTACTTTTATTATATTAATTATAATTCCCAATATTATTCCAATAATATTATTAATTCCCAATTACTATTATTTTTTTACAGAAATCACGATTGAACTTGACAACGGATAAGTTGATATGTTGACGTAAAATGGAGGTACATTTTTGGTCACTTGACAATGGATAAGTTGATATGTTGACGTAAAATGGAGATATATTTTTGGTCACTTGACAACGGATAAGTTGATATGTTGACGTAAAATGGAGATACATTTTAGGTCACTTGACAACTATGAATTAATATTGGATCCATCAAAATATTAAAGACCTAAATGTGTTTTCATTCCTATCTGAAAAGAACAAGAAGGGGAAACACAGCAGCGATTCCAAGTATGGGAAGGTGCAGAAATCTGTGATAATGGTCACGCCACCTGTTTTTTTAGAATTGATATGGAGTCATTTTAGCCTACTAACTGGAGAAGAGAAAGACGTTTTCTAAAACTAATTACTACCCAATGTTTAAAATTTTCGTGATACTTTGTACATAGAAAGGTGCAATATAATCACCAAAGTAATCCATTTTCTTGAATCTGCTACTCATTTAGAAAATAAGTTGGGGAATAAAAGTTATGGGGCTTTGAAATTTTTCCACAACCCTCCCATTTTATCAATCTCACTCCAAATGGATTTTCTTATTCCATTGGGGGGTTGCAACATATTAGTGTGTGTGAGTTAGATATTTATATCAACACAAATAACCGCATTCCAGAAGTGGAACAATGAGTCTCGCCACGGTTTGTCAACTTGCAGACGATTTTTAACACACACACACAAAAAAAAACGGCTTGGATGAATATATAGCACTGTAGGGTGATCTGTAAACGGTAATATTAAAAATAGAAAATGGAAGCTAATTTTCAGTCTTGATTATTTTTAACAATATCGAAATTTACATGCGCAGATTAATATGATCCAGTTAATTATTAATAAAATTTACTCACATTTGTTTAGGTCATTAAAAATATGAGTACTTGCTAATTATACGACTAGGGATTCATTACAATTGTTGAGCTTTTTTGAACATTATATTTATATATTTCTGTGTTATGTAAAATAACGTAAACTTTATAAAAATGCTTCCATTAAGCCTTTAAAAGATATTCTTCTATAAACAAATTGTAACAACATATTATTGATATATTATTACCTATCATAGAAAATTTATGTTGAAATAAATACAAACTACTACATAATACACTAAATCCGTTTTCGAAATGCTGAGAATTTCATTAAATTGCTCTACACTAGCAAATAAATGAAAATCATCACTTTACAGATTGATCGCCAGCGAGATTTCAATTTTTCTGTCTGATGCAGCTGTTTAAATTTTTTCCGTGTAATATCGCTTAGAACTATCCCATCAATGTTTCTAAGAAATGGATTTATTTTGGTTTATATTTGTTTTGAAGTTTATAATGAATAAATGCTGAACACAAAGGCAATTTTCGTCAAATGCATAATACATCAAAATAATTTATTTGTTGATATTGGGTAGTTTTGATAGTATAATTTGATAAAATAGGATCAAAGGGTTGCTGAATATTTTTGTACGAAATAAAAATTTATTTCCTAATTTTATGAGAAAATAAAAAAAAAATTGAAAAAATAACTTTTACCAAGTTGTCGTTCACCGCTAAAATTTTGAAATTAAATCTAGAAAACAATTTTGGATATTATTAAGAATAGGAATTACACAATATGAATGGTTTTAATATCATATATGAGTGTCAAAATATCCAGTGTATTACAGTATAGAAATATTTTTGATTTGAAATGAAACTAAAATTAATGTTCCTTAGATAATAATTTGCTAGAATTTTTTTAGACATTATTATTTGCCATTACTCCAAAAAATGATAAATGCATTCTAACTTAATTCATATGCACGCATATTAATATTCATTTGTGCTTAATTTCTTTCCCAAGAAACTTTCTGTCTCATTACTGAGACAGCGTCTGCGTGCGAGAGTTTTTTAAGGATTTACATTATTATTTTTACTATTATTCACTTTCCTTCACACAATGAGGGATCACTTTTACCACTTAATGTATTTATATTCGTCCCTCATTTTGAAGAATTTGGGGGAGGGTCCCTCATTTGGGACAGTTTTGTATATGTTTTTTGAATTGTATATAAATAAATTACCTTCTCGAAGGGTCAGTTTGCTGCTTGAAACCCTTTGAGTGAGCTCAGCTCTCCCGAGTAAACAAGTAAGCGGAGGAAACAAAGTAAACAAAGCATTCTCCAATGATTGGGAAATTTTCAATATGTTCACTACATTTTACCTAAGAGAATTTACACATGGTAGGATTAATAGAAAGTTGACATAAAGTCTAAACAGGTGTTGCAAGGGCTTTTAAAAATGCATCACAATGTACTTATGAGTTTTGGGTTCGATTTTAAAATTTTTATGTGCGCAAATGGGAGATCTTTTGGATTGTATTACAACCAAGACATATCGCTATATTACGAGGATGAACCAAGTTATTTGCCAAATTTATTCGCCTTGCCCTGTGTATTTGTAGTTTGGAAAATAAGCTTCGTATTAAGCAAGTACTGAGATATTGTAAAGAAAAACAAGTAGACACTTGCAATTAGTGTCAGTACATGGCTCATGCCTAGTTTATACGACTTATAAAAACTCAGAGTATCCCCCGCTTCGAATGATGCCTACAATACTGACATAAAACTGGACTTGTGCATTTGTTTTAAAGTAAGAATATATTTCAAGCTTAATTTGATTGTAGATTTCTAGAGTGCTGACAAGAGAGTGGTTGTGCACACCAGCACTCAAACGTTGAAAGGAAATTATTGGATCGCATACTCTTGCAGTATGGTTCAAATCAGAGTGAATAACCGCATGTCAAAATATATGATGTCAGTTGCTACTGTGAAAACTGATTGACAAGTTACTGAAGTACGTGTCTTCTTTATGTTGTACTTTCTGGGCTTTCATATATTTCGTTCTATGAAAGATAACGCGCCATGTCATTTAATTTGAGCTGTTTAGAACTGCCTAGTCGGTGAGGACATTAAACGTCTTGACCGGTCATTATGTTCCCTAATTTAAGCTTGGTTAAATGCTTTGGAGACTTTGAGTGACGTTAAGCTGCTCAACACCAGCCTCCAATAAATACCAGTGCACTAAAAGAGAAATTGGAAGCACTTCAACGTTTGTAGAGGCTTTGGAAAATATGTCCGTTGTATTGCATAGAACTTCATGCTGAACATGTCCTTACATTTTATAAGGACTCTAGTGTAGTATTTAAAGAATTTATTACATGTACATGATTCTGATCAGAATATGAATGTTTCATTAACAATTGCTTTTATGTATTTCGTGTCATACTGGTTACATTAAATCGGACATAATGATCGTTACTCTGGAACCAACATTCTTGCAAGTATGACATTTAGAAATTCCTGATTTTTCAGCTACACGAATGTTTTTCCTTCGTTCTCAAGTAAAATAACTTATATCACACCCTCTGGATACTCACTTCTTTTCTTGGTGCACCTAAATTAAAATAGTCGGATTTAAGGTGCAAGAAAATTAAATTTATGTGTTACTATTTAACACAGTTATTCTTAAACAATTTAATGTTCAAAGAAACAAATCGATTCTTATGTTACTCATGTGTTATTTTGTTTTAAAGATTAATTGATTTAAGTGTCATTTATTCCGCCTATATTTATCGAAAAGCGTGTGATATTAAAAAAATGAAAAATTGCTGAAGAGATTGAACATGTCTAAAATAAGTGAAAACTGAAGTGTGTTAGCCGAAAAAATAACAATAGAGTTATTTTCTTATTAAGTAATATTATTCTATTAATATTTAAAATATATAATGTATAACATGAAACAATTCTTTGAACAGCATACAATCTCAGATACAAATTGTAAGAAAAACTATTCTTGTTACTTAATTCGACGGGAGGGGAAGGGAGCTGCCTTAAAAACTAGTTAAGTGTAATAAATTGATCTGACTCATATCAAAAACTAAATTTGGAGTGATATATTATCATAAATGTATTTTGAAATCTAATTAGTATCCTAAACTTACTTATTTTATAACATAGAAAGTAAGATGAAAGACTAGATTAGATAAAAAAATTTAAATTCGAAATTTGCTTAACAGATGATGATGCGTAAATCTATTAACTACAATTTAGCATCAATAGTTTTTAATTAATATTTTTATAATTATTTAGAACATAATTATTTACCAGGCATAGTTTCAAAAATGGACATATTTGAGGATTGTTTGGAATATATCATTCACATTCCAAAACTTGTTTTAACACTTGACAAAAATGTATCTTCACTTTCAAAATTATTATTTAACCCGAAGTCACTATAGCGCAGTATTTTGTACAAGCCAATAACAACAACAAAAAATAATATAATACCCGTTCCGTACGTTTCCGAGTAGGATGCATAGACCTGTAATTTTTTTCTGTAGCTGAATATTATAGATAATAGTCTTCAGTTCTGAGACACTTTTGTTCGAACGATTCGATTGCACGAATCATCAAAAGTTACCTGAGGTGTTGAGAACTCCCCCATAAGAGATTGTTTTATATTTTTGTCTTGTAATGAATATCAGTCACATATTTTTAAGAACTAAATCTTTATTACATCATTGTCAAAACATCTTCATACTTTTTCAAAGATGGCCGCCCATTGCCCCCTAAATCATTCGAACAATGAACATTTGATTATTCTCTGCCTAAAATTTGGCCTGTAACTTTAAACAGCCCGACTCAACTTAAAATTCCTTCACATTAAAAAGAGTTTGATAGAGAACTGCCATTGAATTTTAAGCTTAAATTTCCAAATATATAAATATATACATTAACAAAATATTTATTAAATAGTTAACAACAAATATTTTGGCACTTTTTCACATTTTTCATGAAATATGACTGACTCAATATGTGAGAGAAAGCAACAATCCTTTAGTTATCTTCCAGATACGATACCTATCAGTTTCGAAGATGAGAGCAAAGAAATTTTTAAAAAGTGTGTTATATCTGGGAAGTAATTATTCCAAATTGAAAGATCCTATCTTTTTATGGATTCTGAAAAATACATATGAGAAAACTTCTGAACAAGAAACAAGATATGAATTTCCGCAAAATGAAAATAGTATATAACCTTTGGCCATTGCAAATAGTTTATCTTCGAAACAAAACCGACATGAATGCTTCCATTGTTCATCAATCTATTTTACCGAACCAGAAATGACACATTGAAAGTTATTAGAGGAGATTGGAATGACTCTTGCATAGCCGCAGTGCGATAGGAGATCAGAAAATCCGAATCTTAACCAGAAACTAAAAATAAGTCTTACTGACTCAGAAACTAGTAAAAAGAACACTGTACCAGCAGAAAAAGAGTGATGCAACATTTATCCTCAGGGAAAAGATACAAAAACTGTTTCTGGATCCGTTGTAAGAAAAATATGTAAGCTTATAAATATAATATTAAAGCATAGGAATAATAACTGCTCTGAATGATTTAGAAACAGACTAAAATATTTTTCCTTACGTTTTAGTGTCCTTAATATTCAATACAAAACAGAAATTTATTAATAAAAATACACTCTATCTAAGGGTTATTGAAAAAAATACATATAATTTTAGATTTTAAATGCAAATTGTTGTATGATGACTTTATATGATTATTCACATCTCATTAGCTTGCAATAATATTCACGTAATATTGCTTAAATTAATAATCGTCTTGTACTATAAAAATACATCACAATTGTTTTAAAACAGTTTTCTGATTCGACCTTTCAAAAATCGGAAGGAGTGATCTGGGATTATGAAAGAAATAAATTTTATATTGAGATTAATTTTCCTTTACTGCCCATTCCATTAAGATTAACGTTCAAGGCCAACAAATTAACAATCAGTGAAGTTACTCATATAGAAGAAAAATGTTAAATTTTTTGGTCTAAATATTTTTATCGTAAAAACAGAAATTTACGCATCTTGTTGAGGAAATTTAATAAAAAAATCGTCAAGTCCCACACGCACGCACGCACAAACACACATTATCTTTATTAAGTTACACATTATTAAGATTGAGAGAGTCCTTAAATAAGTATATTAGAAGAAATAAAGAATACTACAGGAATTAGTTTTTAAATAAATTGTGTTTCATGTCTATTTTTACATACATTAAGTAATATGTTCCAGTTGTATCAATTTAAATGGATTTTACTGAAAGTAGTTTTTTTGAAATGTAAATTTCTTCAAATTTAGTTCATTAAAATCAAGATAAATGCGCACAAAATATGATTAAATTTAATACTAACTGAACAAAAACAAGTATTTACAAATAAAACACATTTTAATATTCTCATATGAAATCAAATAGCAAAAAACAATTAAGGACATCCTAAAATGACTATTAATGCCAGTAGAAAAATGATTTATTGATACATGACAATAACTTTTTGAAATGCCAAGCTTTATTTTTTTCATTTAACCAAGCGCGCTATGTTAAAACAGTTAATAAGAGTTGCCTTTTCCCACAGGACAGCAATAAATTAATATTTACCCTATTAACAGGCTTCAAAAAATAAATTTATTGCTGCTATATATATCCCTAAGAAGCCAAAAAACAAGCTCATTGACAAGTGAATTCATTATCTTTTTGATTTAAACTAAATTTAAAATAATTTCGAGTCAAAAAAGGAAATGATAAGCAAAAGAGAATGAATGATGATTTAATAATTCTTAAGCATATAAAACATTGCTTTTTTGGATTTACTTTTATTTAAATGCATATAGAGGTAATTCATTTTTTTCTTCTATATTTAATACTAAAATTTTATTTCTAAATAATATCTAATTATATTTTTTAAGTTTAGGAAACAAGTTCAATTTTTTTTACATGGAAAAGTACATATTTTATACTATACTCTATTTTCAAAGTTGTAAAGATGGATACTGTTTTGTGAAAGAATTGTTTGGACTATTATACATAAAATATTCAAAATAATATAAATAGTTTTTATAGATTAACCATTTATTTACGTGATACTATTATTTTTTGCGTTTTCTTTTTTTAACTAAATACCTTTTTTTCTGGGAAAGTTAGTAAACTTCAAATAAACAACTGTTTATGCATTAAAAAATACAGATATATATCTTATTGTTTTTATTTTCATGTTTTAATGCTTCTTTCATATTACAGGATATTGTCTATATAAATTTACTTGCTTTAAATATGCGTTCATTGATTTAAATACCATCGGAGTCATTTAGATGAATAATATCTGCATATACTGCTATTTTTTTGCAAATAATAATTAGGTAGTTGTAATGAAGCATACCTCACAAATTGTAGCCTTTTTTGTCGAATGTTTAAAAAATCTGTGTGAAAACATCTTAAAACACATTCATCTACATTATAAAAACAAATGTAGCTTTCAATCAAGAAAGTTGCTCCCACATTTTCTATTCATAACTTAAAATACACAACTTTAGGTGATTAAGCCAGCCTGAATAAGATATGTATTTTAAATAACTTTTATCGATACAATAGCGAGATGAGATTTATTTACATAAAATAATATTTAAATGTGTACTATGTAACTTGCATTTTCAAGCTGCTGTGTTTATTATTCGAATCAAAGTAATATATCATTTTTCCAGGAATTTCTAAGAATGAGAAGGCCATGGCTTCTTCGTGGTCACGATAACGGATTCGGATCCAGAGTATCATGAGTTCGAGTCTAATACCACTGAAAATGCATCATGTAGAGTGGGATGGACGTTAAATCTGTCAAATCTCGACCATCCTGCTTTGGTGTGGAGGGGAAGTTAGGGAAAGGGGTGAGAGCTAAAGTGTCCTCCTCATCCCCCTTGTCCATATTTCAAAAAGTACCATATCCATCACCAAAATATCTCAAGTAGATGAATAGTGCGGTGTTAATATGCACTTACTCACTCACGCAAGATCAAATGATTTGCGTATTTCTCCGTTTATTCAAAATTTGTAACAAAGTACCACACGCATTTTATGCATTATTGTTTTTTTCTTACATTTTTTACCAATTCATTATTAATATATAGCTCCCTTCAATGCTAAATTCATATGGCGAAATTCGTGTTTTACGTATGCCCTTTATTTCCCCAATTTAAATTTCATGTAAAAAAAAGTTGGTATCTATATTTAGTTATAAAAGTTTCTATTTCAAACGCTCATATGAACATTTATTTTTACGCGCATACCCCCTCTGTTACAAATGCATGTATGTATAAATATATATGCATACCTTTATTAAAATGAAAAATTGCACATGGTCAACACGCATTTATGTAAATAAGCTTGGTTTCAAGTGAGAGATGAGTCTCAGTAAATTTTACTTCGTTCCACATTAATTGAACAAAGATTTAAATTAAAACTTGTCATAGGTATTGGAACGAAGAGTAAAAGATTGAATGTTTTATTTTTTGTTTTTTATGTAACTTATCTATTTTCGCTATCAAATATAACAGCAATATTATTATTCCGAAACAAATTTTTATTCTCTTTAGGAAATATTATTTTTGACTGTGATAGAAAAATATGTACAAAGTTCAAGGTAATTGCTAAATAAACATTTCTCGATAAAGTTTTAAAAGTATTTTCGGCATTTCTGATAAGAGAAAACATTTAACTAAAAAAATGCTGCAATTAAACAAATGAATGTTATGACAATTGTGGAATCTATCACAAAAGTATTTTTATAAAGGCTTCTATTTCAATTTTGCCATGAATTAAGCTCTCTTTTTCCGTTCTTTTTGTTTACTGAAAACTTTAACCATGGATATTATTAAAGCAGCTGTTATTAGTTTTTATTATTTTTTTTTCAAATTGTGAATCTTTTTAAAAAAGAAGTAAAAATATTCTACTATAAACGAAAAACCATTGCATCAATGTAATCAGTTTAGAGACAAAACAAAAGGAAAATATTTTAACAGATTGTATTTAACTCTGGCTTTTTCCCATTGCAAACAAATTATAAATGTTATTTTAATTAAATTACTTCGGCAAAGAATTATTTTTTAAAAAATAGGTTGATTTTTATGCTTTGTAGGATTGGTCACTTAAGAATGGTTAGGTAAGAAACAATTTCTAGAAGGCAAATAAATGTTGCATTTTTTTTTGTCATCAAAACTTCACAAGCGATATTCTTAAATTGAAACACTAAAATTTGATTTCATTTTCCTTTTTAAATCAGATTGCTCTTGAAACCTATGAATTCAAGATTTATGTATGTTTTATATTAATGTAAGTTAATTTTGGAATTAAATTTATTTCAATGAATAAAATGTGTGCAATTGCTTTTTAAAAAATTATAAAGAATATACATAAGTATATTCTTTATGTATAATTTAAATATGAATATTATAATTTAGATATAATTTAGATATGAAATGCTGTATAATTTAGATATGAAATCCTAATTCTCGAATCATATATGTTTTATTAAAACTCTAATTTTTAAATCTTGGTGATATATCCGCTAAAATAAATGAGAAAAATGTTTGGTACAACATATCTACCATAGAGGTTTAATGATTAAGTAAGTGGAACTCTTTCTTAGATTTATATAACTAAACTAAGCTTAAACACCTTTCCACAGCAGACGAAAATGGGGAAAGTTCCAGACAAATGCATTTTTGTATTATTCTTGTAAGACATGAACCTTTTATGTTTGTAAAACTAAAGTAAACTATTACGAACATCAAGAATTTTATAATTAAAAATATTCGATATTCATTTTACGATTTCTCTTTCTTCTCGATCAATCCATACGAAAAACGCAACCAGTTGCTTTATGAGTAAATTCTCACTTAACTCGATTTATCAAACGTAGAAAATGTATTGTGTTGGTGGATCTAAATTACTCTGGATGCTATTCCAGACTCTTCCAGTTTATCGTCAGTGAAAGCGTTTTATTAGGTTATTTGTGGAATTTCAGATTCGTCTGGGAATCGAATTTCCTATCCAGAATGCTTGAAATTCCAAATAGGAATTTCGGCAACACAGAGGCTGCTCTTTGCGAATTAAATATCTCGATTCGATCTCAACTACATTACTCGATTAAATTCTTGCCAGAAACAGTCTAGGAAAACTTACTTAACCATCATAAGGGAAACGGAATTAAAAGAGAAAAAATATCTGACCTCTATTTCTACTCTAATAATTAATAAAAAGTTAGAAATGTGCTACGACGAGTTCTGACAAATGGCCCTAGAAATGTATCGATTAATTACATTTTTTTCAGATATCGAAGCCATTATAACATTATTTTATTTGCAATGTAAAATTCATTGTTTAATAATTTAAAGGGATTTTTTTATGGAATTTTTTGGTTTCAGAATAAAGAGAGATACTACACATTTACTTGTTTTATTTGTTTTATATTCTGTATACTTAGATTCTATATTTAAGTTTTGAATTTCATAAATAATTTAAAAGCTAATTCACACACAAGTTATGTTAATCTCCTGGTATATTTTGTGTAAGTTTGTTAAATAAATTCTAGATACAAATATTTTAACACATTGAAATTGCAGCAGCGGCTATTTTGATAGGAAATCCATTTTAACTTATTATAGCTTTTTATTTCTTTATTTGGACTTTTAACATTTCTTGATTTTTAATGTAAAGGTAAGAATACTACATATAATTCTTTCTCTGCTTATTTGCAATGATTAATTTTTGCAATGTTACAGCTAAAACTACCGGTAATTTCGTCGTCTACGACCGAATACGTCTACCGGTAATTTCAACATTACCCAGAAAATTTTATTTGTATTTTGTCTACACTCCTTTTTTTTTGTTATTTACGATATCTGATAGCTAAACAGATGTATCTGTGCTAAGAGAATATCTGTATTTTATAAAAGAGGAAGGAAGCTGGGAGGCAAAGTAAAAAAAAAAGTACAAACATATGCCTGTAATTTTCACTCGATACTTCATTAATCTTGCGCTTATCTTTCTTTTACCTTTCAACGAAAAAAAATATATCTAATTTCGTTTGTTATGATATAATTGTAATAATTTCATTTGTTAAAATTTAAGGTTTTTGATCTATGAATTGTTTGATCTGTGTGAGTGAAAGAGTGAATAGTAAATTTAATGGCGCCAAATCTGGCCATACTGAACCAAACATTTGCTGAAATATTAAAATATGTGATAAAATGTGTTAAAATATTGCCAGCACATATTTTTTTAAAAAGTTAAAATTTCAAATCATGTATAAAAACTCGTTTTCAAGCAATAAAAACAAGCAAGTCAGACAATATCTAAAAGTAAAACATTAAAAAAGGACTAGTGAAAAGTTAAATTGTAGAAAAAGTTTAAGCATTTCATGTTAATAAAAATTAGCTCCTACTTTTTCTGAAACGCATTGGAGTTAACGCGCTTAAATATCTTTTAGGATAATTTGTAGGACTTTCTTTAAGTGCGAATTTAACCGTAGGATGTGGCTCACGTTCCTTCTCCTACACGTCATAAGTTATCATGTCTTCCTCATCTGTTGCATATTCTGTAGGTGCTGATTTTCTACGTCTATGTGGAGCCATTTTTATTTCGATTTCTGGTTTCTGTACTTTTGGGCACTTTCTTCTATTTCTTGAATTTCGTTTTACACACTGTGGGATTTCAGGTACATTAGAATGCTCACTATTGGATGTAGTAGGGACAGACTCTGGTAAGGGAACTAATGGTTGAATTTCAGTTGAAAGTGCAGCAAATTGATTAGGAGTTGTAAGAGAACAGGTTTCAGTTTCTAAAGATGAAACCGAAGTATTCAGGTTATTGCCAAGGGAAGTAGTTATAGTAGTAGGAGAATGGGTATTTTTAACAAAGACTCACTTTGTATTGTTGGTATTATTGCAGATGGGGAAGGAAACAGATGTGCTTGAGCGGACGATGATGATGTGGAGACTGCAGGCTTTGAAGATGAAGTAGAGTTTATATATAGGGGACAAACATTGTAGAGGAGAGAATATTATTTTTGTTATACTTGGATCTGTTTGTGTAGTTGTGGATATAGCTGTAGGTTTTGTAATTTGAGCATATGTCTGGGAGGGCTAAGGAACTGTTAGTTTGCATGCTTCTGAGTAAGAAATATTTTTAATTGTTTTAATTTCCTGAATTCGTTTTTCTAACTTCCATTTTGGGCATAATTTTTGAATCCGATGCATCAGATTGTGAACAATTAATACATTTCAGCTCTAGAGTACAGTCCGTGGAAGAATGCCCAGCGGACGCACATCTAGAGCATGTTAATTGACCGCTGCAGGAAGTTTGGGAGTGACCGAAACTTTGGCATTTAAAACAGTGCAAAATATTCGGAATATAAGGACGGATTTTACAGTTTAAATATCCAGCTTTTATAGTTTTGAGTTGATAAGGGCTTTTAAAAGTTAAAATTAAATGTTTTTTTGGAATGACTGAATTATCTTTTTTATTGTTATTCTTTTGACTTGTACCACACCCTGATCAGAAAATCTTTCAAGGATCTCTACTTCAGTTGTGATCAACAGGTCGGGTTCAGATATGACACCGCGAGCAGTATTGAGTGATTTATGTGGACTGATATTGACAGGTGAATCAAGAAAAGACTTAGCCAGTATATATATAGAAAGGACTTTGTTTGATTGCAGAATTAGTCTCTATAAGTAAATCTACAGAACGTAAGCGTTTGATAGATTTAGGTTCACCTCCTATTCCAATGATTGCTCTATGAATGGCAAATGGAGATTTTTTAGACATTTCATTGTTTTTTAAAGATATTACCAAAAATCTCACATGCGTTGCAATTTGATCAATGGTAAGTTTGGGTAAAACAAGGCCTTTACCAGGGCACAGCAGCATTGGATCCACAAGTACGCGAAAACATATTCGTTCTGGGGTGCCTCCACCCACCACGGAGTCCAACAAGGGAGGCAGTGTGCCGGTCATCTGGAAAACACCAGGCACGACGCTTACCTGAAGTACACCCAGAATATAATGCTACAGCATCAGGGCGAGGATCCAACGGATAAACCCGACACATTTTATCTGCAGCACTAACCCTACAGCAGTATCTCTTCGGGGACGCCAAAGAGATGTACCACCAGCCGATTGACAGGATCAGGCTCATTCCTGCCTCCCGTCTACAGTGAAGCGTGGGCCAAAGGTATTCCCAGGACACCATTCTCCTCCTTACGGGACGCCACACAAGGCAAACATGCGGGTCGGAAAACCAACGTTGTTTGTAAAAAACCGAAAAAAGTAAAATAATCAAAACATTTAAAGAAATCGAAGTAGTAATAATACAACTACCAAATAAAAAATCTAAAAAATTAAGAAAGGATTAAACTAACTTAACGCAATACAAAATGAATACAAAAGGTTATTAATAACGAGAAATCTAATTAAAACAAATCAATTATTTTTCTTTAGATATGTATTTCAAAAATAGTTGTCTGTGGTCTATGAAATGAAGAAAAGGGAAATTTGAATGGCAAGAAAGAGGGCTGAAGATGGAGAACGATCACTAGGGCACCTCGGGTTTGTGATGCCCGTGTTTACCAAAGATAGTAAACCCCTTGGTAAAAGGAAAAGATCACTAGGGCACCTCGGGATTGTGACACCCGTACTCACCTAAAGAAGGTGAGCCCCCTGAGGGATGTTTGATCTGGGGAACACACACACATTTTACGCGTAAAATTTGGTAGAAAATATCTAGCAAAGGGATAGATGCTGAAGAGTTTTAAAAGTCTAAGTCTATATATATATATAGTCTTATTCTCAACAAACAAGAGATAACATCCAACAATCACATTCGAAAAACACAAAGACAGTAGGAAAATAACACAATGAAGGACTCATGAGCATCCGAGTATGTACGTATGCAACCGAGTTATGCATATATATATATATATATATATATATATATATATATATATATATATACATAAACGAAGATACACAAAACAAAAAAACGACAACGAAGTAATTTTTCTGAGAATATATTTGCTTTTCCTGAATCCAAACAAAACAATGACCTTTCTAAAGCTTTTGCGTCACAACATAGTTTTAATGTATGGATTATTAAAATAAGGAATAATTTCTTCGAGGCAAATTATGCTTTAGAAAAACTGAAATCACAATTTATATATTTTTCCAACTTACTCTAGAAATTGTATGTGAAGTAAGTTCATGGAAAATAACACATTTACTGCAGTGCAGTCATTTTGTGTAATGAAATGCATTTAGTGCGAAAAAAAAGTATTCTGTAATACTTTTTATTACGCAAATGTGGGTGAATTAGTATAATAGTTGTTTCTTCAAAACATTATGTGTAAGTGCAAAATCATTAAGTCTCTAGAAAACAAGCAAGGTTATTTCATTTATCTTAATAATTTTTTTAATTTTTTTTTCTAGGAAATAAAATAGGAATGCTCCCATTAGTTTATTAGAAATTTCCACGAATAAGAAATTCATTGAGCTAAACTTATTTGGAAACTTAAAAGATTTGTACTAACTCAGGTCTGCATTATTTATTGTCCGTATATTTATAAACATAAGTAGAATGAATCATATTTATTCTGTACGGCTAAGATAAAGGAAGGCGATTTTAATGTAGTAGAATAAGTTGTGTTTTATTTTGCTTCTGCTAATGAATAGTTTAAAATACAAATGGTGTATTTAGTAACAGTGATTTAAAAGTTTAGATAGTAGAGAAGATTTTGAGTGTGGAAGTTCTATACATATATACTTCCGTTTTGTCAAAAATTCAATTAATATGAAGATTAAACTATTTTTCTATAAGTTCAAAGAGATGTATCATTCTCCAATTAATATATTATAGCATTGATTAGAAGTTAATTAGTATAATTAATATATATATAATTTCTTTACATTTATTGAATATATTACGTCATTGTTTGTTTCAATTGCATAATATGAAGTTTATAAAATCGGAAAGATAAAAAATTAAAATATTTATAAATTAAAATTACTTAAATTCTATGAAAATTATTTTTTGTATCAGTGTGTATATTTTTGTTGACTTATTGGATGTGCTGCGTATTTTATACGCATAAGAATGAATATGTAGACTTTTATATATATATATATATATATATATATATGTATATCCTATATTTTTCCTCTATAAACATTCTTATTTATAATTTAAGGAAATTGAAAGGATAACACGTTGTATGAAGCTCTTATATGCTCATGCATTAAATAATATTTTATGAGAAATTGTTAAGAAATATTCAATACTCCGAGCATTTTTTTGTTAGAATCTGAACTAATTACAAACATAACATACACTCAAATAAATTAATTTGTTATAACTCGTGGTAAATGCATTACTGAATATTTTGTCAAATTTAATGGTTGTTGAATTTACATTAATAAACCACAGAACAACTTCTAAGTATATTTCCTATTATTTTCACTCATTTTTT
Organism: Trichonephila clavipes; assembly: GCA_019973935.1. Lineage (NCBI taxonomy): Eukaryota > Metazoa > Arthropoda > Arachnida > Araneae > Nephilidae > Trichonephila > Trichonephila clavipes. The sequence continues at coordinate 266,930 of BMAU01003007.1, read as the reverse complement.
TAATTTTACTCGTATATGTTGCTATTTCACACGATAAAGACAATATATGTGGAAAATCACCAGAATACAAACCAAGTAATGAATTTTCAGTTGAAAATACAGCAAATAATCATCCGCTTATCTTTATCAGACATTTTCCCCATGGAATTTATGTTTAAATGATTATCAAATAAAGCCGAATTTATTGCTACTAAAATGAAAATTAAATGAGCAAACTAGGTATCCGTATTTGATACAAATTATTTGCATAAATTTCCAATATTTTTTATAGGGACATAACTTTAATTATTATAATTTGCCACGTTATTTTAAATCAAATGTGCTTCAAAATCAATGCAAACTTTTAAAATTATTATTTTTAAATTAGTGGTCAAATGTAAGAACATATTAAAGATATAATGCGATAATAAAAAAAATCATTATATCTTTTAACTTTAAACTTATTTCGATACATTTAGTTTCCTTTAAGTATTCTTTTCGAAATATTTATTTGGTGCATGATTATTGAGTGACAATCTTTACTTATATTTATTGTTTGTTATACGCTCTTTTGTATCAATACAAACATTATTATCGATGTACTTCCTTTTTTTTGGACATAGGGCAAGTGATGAAAATGACACCTAAACTGCAGCCCGAACTCCAAGTTTCCACACAAAGCCAACTTAAGCACTTGACGTCTCGACATATTTAACTTGCATCAGGTCCTATACTCGTCAAATACTCCTAACTGTGAAATAAGTGTTAAGTAAGAAAGCTGAAAAGTTGGCCTACAAAGATCTATTGAGTCTCCATTATTCCTTAAGACGATTCCTCAGTGGAATTAACTTACATTCCATCTAGTCGACATACAAAAAGTCAACTAAATAAGAACTGTGATTATATGAACGGGAATATCGAGAATCGAATTACTTCCAAAATCATGAACACTTGACCAGTTTCAACAGTGACTTTCTCTTTCAAGTTGTGACGGGCTCACGCGTCTTTTCTTTAGCATGTCCTTTGGGTTCTTTGGGCCAGAAATAATGGCAACTCTTTTCCAACCAAATCCAAGAAGTGAAGTGTGAATGAAAGATGCAAATGAACAAGCTTTTAAATATCGGAACTTAGAGTAAACGAGATGGCAATGTATGGCAATTTGTGATAGTGGATGGAAATTGGCAAGTAGTTGATGTCCAATTGAAGAATTGTGGTTCAAGTCTGAATGAGCTTTACGTGACTGTGATTAGAAGTTATAAGTGATCGAATATATTTAATTCAAGTTGCACACCAGTGAATACAAGTAAAGACGATTGAACATAAGTCAATACAGAGTGATTCTCCAAGATGTAAAAAAGTAGGATTGACTATTTAATATTAGAATCAGGGATTAGGCGGTTCAGTTATTGATAGTGGTTTGAATTAGATTAAGTCTTATTATGTAAATATATATATTGTGTGTTGCGTATTTTGCTATCGTAGATTCTCTCATATTAATTATTATAATTTAATTTGTTAAAGGTTTAAGTTGAATATCTTAATAAAATAATGTCATATAAAGATAATGTTTGATTTTAGTTCTTTCGTTAATCCTACGCCTCTGGCTCACGCTGATACTCCGAGAGATATTCTACCAAGGGGGGACATCACAAAGTCTATAAAGAGAGAACTTATTACACTTCGCGTGTTAATAAATCATGCACTTCATGAATAATCCTTTTTTGCAATTTTCAAATTTACAATATCTTAATACGAAAAGATTTTGCAAGACTTCACTTAAAATTATATGATGAGGCATTTGCTTAAAAATATATAGCTTTATTTCTGATTGAAATTTAAATTAAATAAGAACATTAATTTAAACAATCTCATATGATTTAAATTTTCATCATAATTATCCATGTATGTCAGAACGATGGATGCTTAGTCTGATTTATCATAAGCAGATTTTTCAATTGATCTTACAGCCAATAACTAGATATAAGCACGAGTTTATCCAAATTGGTTCCACATAGGGAAAATATATTTTTCTCTTTCTTTATTTAAAGGAAGAACTCATAACACGAATATTTTCTCTTCTTTTTTTTATCCCAGTGTTTCTCAAACTGTGGGGTGTGCCCCCTTGGAGGGAGCGATAACTCTACAAAGCGTGCGCGAGCATATTGGAAAATCCAAAACAAAAAAATATTAATTAACTGAAAGTAAGCACAAAAAATACTTTCTGGTCTAATTATTTATAGAATACACATTTACACTGATAATATACTCTTAGAAACGTGTATCAGGACTGTGCAATGTATATTTTATTATTAATTTAACAATACTAAGTAAAGAACAAGCTTGATAATTATCAGTGACTCCATGGGCTTTTATTAACACTTATCTTGATAATTTGTTCGGTTTATAATTAATTCCTTAACTGCCGATTAAAAGTTACGTGATTCGCTCTGCAATACCACCGTTTTCCAAGCAGAAGAGCGTTTTTTTTAATGGGAGAAAAGAAATAAATAAGCAAATCTTCTGAAATAAATAAACTCTCCACAAACATTATTAGGTTCTTTTATAGCATTTCAAAGCCGTCGGGATAATTTTATGGATAGCACTGCACAGAAAAGATCATACTTCGGAAAGACGTATATATACGTCCAGCAAATTAATGATTTGGCTGAGTGAAACGTTTTTATACGTCAGTGGCACATAAGAGGTCAAAGTCGAATGGTAGCTTTAGTGTCAAAGTATAGTATTATTGAAATTAATACATTGTTATTGTATGGAGGGGGGCAAATGATTGAATAGTGGGTCACGCATATTGAAAGTTTGAGAAGCACTGTTTTATCCCATTGTGAATACAATTATACACGTTTAATATCTACATTAGGAACATTTAATATCTACATTTAATATCTACATTATGGAATTGTGTGTCTATAATTACGTTTTTTTAAATACAGAGTGTTTTTTTTTCCAGGTATAGAAGTTTAAGTTGGCATTACTTTCCAAGATGGCGACCGATTTAACAGCTGGCAAGAGATTTATTCTCAGTTTGGTTTGGCAATTCATCATGAAGAGACCCACGCCTGAACAACGCTTTCAAATTGTGCAATTTTATTTCGAAAATAATGGTCTATTTTCATAAGCGAATTTTGTTTAGCGATGAAGCGCACTTCTAGTTGAATGGTTACGTCAACAAACAAAACTGCCGCATTTGGAGTGAAGCTAATCCACAAGTGTATGTCGAAACACCGTTACATCCAAAAAAACTGACTGTTTGGTGCGCTTTATGGGCTGGTGGAATCCTTCTTCAAAAACAATGAAGGCCACAACGTTACAGTCAATGGTGATCGGTATAGAGTCATAATTACTAAGTTTTTCATTCCTGAATTGAACAATCATGATGTCCAGGAGCTGTGGTCCCAACAAGACGGCGCAACATGTCACACAGCTCGTGCCACAATCCAGTTATTGAAAGACACGTTTGGTGACCGCCTAATTTCACGTTTTGGACCTGGGAATTGGCCTCCAAGATCTTGTGATTTAACACCGCTAGACTATTTTCTGTGGGACTATGTAAAGTCATTGGTCTATGCGGATAAGCCAGAAACGCTTGACCATTTGGAAAAATAATTCGCCGTGTTATTGCCGATAAACGGCCACAAATGTTGGAAAAAGTTATCGAAAATTGGACGTCCAGATTGGACTACATCCGAGTCAGCCGAGGCAGTCATATGCCAGAAATCATATTTAAAATGTAATGCCACAAGATTATGTTTCGAATAAAAAAAATTCATGTCAATCGAATAATACATCGTTGTTTTATTGCAATTTAAAATTCTATACATCTAAAAAAAACACCCTTTATATATTGAAAAACTTCTTTCAGAATCTGGAGATTTTATGAACTGCCATCAAACAATATATTTTTATTCAATAGTAGTTTGATATTTATGACTCATTGATTATAAATGATCAAAACATATTTAAAAATCAACATTTGCCCCATCAACCATTCACCTGGAATTTTAAATTATCGATAATATACTGTAAAATTTTTCAAGATAATACTTTTAATGAAGAAAATCACTGTAAAATTTTTCAAGATAATACTTTTAATGAAGAAAATCAAAATTTTTCAAGATAATACTTTTAATGAAGAAAATCACCATAAAATATTTGCAATACTGTAAGCTTTAATATTTATTAGGCAGCAATAGACTTGAATTACTTTTTATTTAATTAATACACTTAAATTATTGTTTTTATCTGCTTGAAAATGTGTTTTCAAATATATTTGCATTATTAAGCTATTGAAGGGTGAGCCTATCGTAATAAGTTCGCTACCAAGGAACACACTAAGATAAAAATCAATGCTCTAATACAAGACCGAATAACGCACATTATAAACAAATAAATCTGAATATGAAATGTGAAAAATGAAGGCAGTCTTCTTTATTCTTGAGTTACAAAAACGCAGAATAATTTGTTCAGCTTTATGGGAAATCTTTTTTAACGTATAGGCCAAGTTATCTTGACGTAAATGTCATGTAATTCCGCACATGCTTTTAGGATGAAGTGTTTTGAACGTATCTACCTAGGTCAAGTTCCTGTTTATAAAATCTCATTATAAAACTCTCTATTCTCTAAGACGCAGTTTCATGGGTTTTCTAGCAAGTTTCTGTTTCTTTTTCTATTTTTAACGACCATACTCGCAGTCGGTTTACCAACGTGCTTGGCATCGACAACACTCCATATACTTATACCTTCTTCATTTCACTATATATATATAGATCCCATTTCAAATTCTGTGAGTTCATATTTATTTGGCATAATAGACAAAGATTATTGATTTCCCGGGGAATTTTGCTGTCACTTACCAACTTATTAATTTCTTACGTATGTTTAATTTATAAATATGAACAAATAATACATGCATGCAAGATTTGCTAGTTTCTTAAAAGTATTCAGGTAGTATTTGGCACATCCATTCTGCCTGTATTTAAAAAAAAAAGATTTCTGATATAAATGCACTATATAAGTATTTTTAGGTATTTTTTTACTTAATTTTATTGAAATATATATTACGCTCTAATGGATAAAATTGTAAATAATTCCCAGTAGGATAGCATTTTTAGTTTCGAATACGTTACTTAGGGGCGTTTGGTTTCGTGCTTGTTCAGAAACATTTTTAAAAATATATGAAAGCTAAAGACATATATACAGCCTCTAAAAATAAAGTTCGGTGAATGAAATCAGATCGGCTGACATGGCAACACTGGGGAAACAAAACCCTGCACATGCATAGTGGCAGATGTTGACCACCTGCGCCCCCCCCATTGTTTAGTTGAGCGTCATTTGTGATCCTTGTAAGACATTTTTGCTAAGTTATTGTTCAGTGCGTTTGTTCCTAACTGAGAACAGAAAAATGAAAGAACAAAATATCAGTTTAAAATTTTGTTTTGAGCCTGAAAAGACATCGAAAGAAACTAATGCGATTCTGGTACGTGTTCATGAAGATCAAACACTTTTCATGAAAAATGTGTACGGTTGGTTCGCCGGTTTTCGAGAAGGCCTGGGAAATGTTTCAGACAAACCCCGTAGCGAAAAACCGGTGACTTCCATCAGAGACAAAAACATTGAGAAAGTGAGGAAATTAATTCCGAAAGACCGTCGATTAACGACGCGTATGATGGCTGATGAACTGCAGAGTAATCGTGAGATCTTCGAGAAAAACGTGGGGGGGGATATTTAGGGTACGACCCCAGTACGCACAACAAGATATATATTTCTTTTAATCAGGACAATACTAACCCTCACACAACCAATATCGTCAAATAATTCCTTGCAAAAAAGGGGATGATACAAATTGAACAAACACCATACTCGTCAGATCTCAATCCTCCAGACTTTTTCCTATTCACACGACTGAAACTCACGAAAGAGATTTCAAGATATTCCTAACAGTTAACCAAACGTGATGAGGCTATTGAATTCCATCCTAAAAGAAGACTTCTTACAAAGTTTCTAGGCCATGTATAGCATATTTCAGCGGTGCATAGTAATGGTAGGTGACTACTTTAAAATGTAGTAAGGTAGCTTACGTTAAAATTTCATTTACGTTAATGTCACTGGACTATTCACCAACCAAATTTATTATCAGAGATTGTATATATATATATATATATATATATATATATATATATATATATATATATATATTAGTTTGAACGTTCGAATTTTTTAGTTTGAACTTTCGAATTTTTAGTTTGAACTTTCGAATTTTTTAGTTTGAACTTTCGAATTTTTCAGTATGAACTTTCGGATTTTTTAGTTTGAACTTTCAGATTTTTTAGTTTGAACTTTTTGATTTTAGATATTTTTTAATTTGAACTTTCGGATCTCAAATATATTTTTTATACATATACAACTATTTTTCTACCTATACAACTATTTTAATGATGGAGGCATCATCTTGGGCGTTTGATGGTTCACTTATATTATGCATTAAATTGTTTTTAAATTTTAATATTTTAATGTTGTAATATCCTTCAGAATGCGTTGGCGAATAGTTTAATTTTTCAAGTATAACGGTTTAATTTTAACTTTTTTTAATTTTTCAAGTTTAATGGTTTAATTTAACTTTTTAAGTTTTAATTTTTAAAATTTTTTTTTGAAATTTGGTTATTTTCCAATTAACTTACCAAGTTGCAATAGGGGGAGGTTGGCGCCATCAAACTAGTTTAATCCCATTTATCTGTCCTAAGTCCGAGATTGCACTTGGATATTTTATAAATTTTTATTTTATTTTATAATTTTTTAATTTTGTTTGAAAACGATGAAATTTTATCTTTTATATTCGCCATTGATATTTTGAAATGGATTCAGTATTATAAGATTCATATATTTCAATTTTTCAATAGATACTTGTGATTGATTATATATATATATATATATATATATATATATATATATATATATATATATATATATATATTATATATTATATTACATATATATATATATTATATTATATTATATTATATATGTTTATATATATATATATATTATATTATATTATATTATATATATATATATATATATATATATATATATATATATATATATGAGGGTGTGCATATGTACATTAGTTTTTATAGATGTGATACAAATAGCAGATGTAAAATCATCTGTTCTCATCAAATGCACCATGTATTTTATGTAGACTCTTCAAAGCCTATAATATATTTAGAGGATACATTGTTTGAAAACCAACAACTATCATTTTTATTAAAGTATGGCTGTCTTAAGATATCCGACGACTTTCGGAACCGTGATTTTGCAAAAGAGTATAAATGGATAATATTTATAATATTTAGTGTCACTTAGATTAGAAAATGTACACAAAATTGTTTTAGAATATTTTTACAATAAAGAATAATTTAAGTACAATATTTTAACAAAAAATGAACATAGAATGACCCATATGCAAAATATTTTCCTTTTGTGAAAAATGCTTCTATCGTAATAATATTTTGCCTGTATATAACTCAGACCTCGACCGCGAGTCCGATAGCAAACAAGTACCGCGAGGGAAAGTTGAAAAGAACTTTGAAGAGAGAGTTCAAGAGACGTGAAACTGCTCGGAGGGAAACGGGTGGGCCCACGAAGTCCTCTGAATCTAGGTGGATTCAATCGGTGCCGACCGACGCCTTTCTGCTTAGAGAAGGGGAAGTCGCGAGACTTAACTTAGACTTAACTAGAATTTTTGAAATATATAACTTAGAAGTGGGTGTATCCATGTTTTACGCAAAAGAGGGGAGAAATTTTCAGAAAAAAACTCTAATAATTATATCAATTGATTGTAACTCTGAAAATAATGTGATTTTTTCAAAAATCATTGTTGAGCCTCTGTACAGAGGACTGAGATATATACAGACAAAATATTATTAAATTGGAAGCATCTTTCAATAATGGAGAACATTTTCAATAAATGGTATTCTAAGTTAATTTTTTGCCGAAATACGGTATTTAAATAATATTTTTTGTCAAATTGTCCTTTAAACAATTTTATACATGTATTCCAGGCATGTCAGACTCATATGATATTGACGATACTTTAGATTAAATCGGGGGCCGCATGCTCTCAATGTTTAAAAAATTGATAAAATACGGTTTGTTGAATGATTATATTATGCATCTATTAGACTCAATGTGTTAAGGGATTTTTTTTGAATATGAAAAACGAAAATAAATGTTATAACAAGAAATTTTTAGTTAAGAATTTAAGGTTACCAAATCGTTAAAATGCTTCAAATTTTGCATTCTTTCTTTAGTCTTAGAAAATTAAGAATACTTCTCTAATGTTGTTGCTATATTATTTTTTTTATAATTCTACAAAAATGAAAGCTGTAAATCTGAACTTTAATATGATAAGTGAAATGCTACTCCTCCTTTTTAAAGGGACAACATTTTGAACACTGTACTCTCTCTCTTTTGTTTATCAAATTAATTTTAAACAGATTTATTTTTATAGTTTTAACAAGACATTTCAATTACGTATTTATCTAATAAATGACTCTAAATAATGCTGTATAATCATGCAAGGACAGTGTTCAAAGTGAAGTATAAAAGTAATGTGTAAAATAAATTAATGTAAAAAATATTAGTGTTTTTTATATGGAAGATACTTTGAATCGTTGATGACACATGTGTTTGCGAAGCTTACAAAGAAATCTAAACAACAATAACTATTTATAAATGTGATTTATTTACATACACAGGCACAGAAGTATACAGATATATTAAAGGCTTAAAATAAGTTTATTTTTACCTGCCAAGGATGTCTCAGTTCTCAATATTACTTTTTGGAAGATGTTTGGCACAGTTTTTCATTAAGCAAATATTTTGTTTGGGGGAATATGCTGAGCTGATGCGATCTTTAAAATTAATGATAAATGTTTATCGATTAATCTTGACCTTTTTGAATCTTTGTAGTTTTAAATAAAAGAAAATAATTACTCGCATAAATAAGTACTTCTGAACATACTCATTATACGCGCAACAAAGGATAACATTTTAGAAAATCGATCCATTCATAAATGTGTGTAAAAATCTGGAATTCCAACGTCCATACATTTTTGTTTCAGTGAAGAATCACATTGGATCTAAATCAATTCCATTTTTAATTTGTCATCAACAAGTTCAATGTCAATAGATAGAGATGAAGTAAAAAGGCGAAAGTGTAATTCACAGCTTTTGAAATCCGAAAATCTTCGATTAAATTCTATTTCTAACAATTTAATTTGTTGAGCATGTTCTATAAATTTTAATTTAAGGGGTTTAATGAATAGATATAGGCAGCTTTCAAAGTGAGATATGATATATTTTTCTATTTGTTTTCTATATTTGTTAAAACTTTTAATGTTATCAAATTGTTTTCTAAAAGATTATTTTTGCCTTGAAGCTTACAATTAAGTTGAAGGTGACTTGTGTTACCCACTGATGCCATTGTCCATCTTTAATTATACCTATTGGTAATTTTTTGTTTCTATCAAAATTATGATTTAGTCCAGCAGTTTGAAAAATCGTTTTAATACATAATGACTCGAAAGTCATCAAACTTCTGTATGATATGGAAGATCGGTGAATTCACTTTCTACGTCTACCAGAAATGCAGTGAAATGATGATGATTAAGCCTATGTTCTCGAATACAATTTACTATTTTTGTAACAATTTTTAAATGATCAATGTTTAAAACTTTGGAGCACATTATTGGTTGATATAGGTATAATACAATAAAAATGTTGAAAAGTATTGTTTCCGTGTTGTTTGCATGTTTCTTTTAATCTTGCAACAACTCCTTTGGTAATACCGGTCATGGTAGGTGCGCTATCAGTTTCAAAACAAACCTAGTTATTCAATGGTTACTTATACTTTTTTTAAAACTTCCATAATAACATCAAAAATATCAGCCCCAATAGTAGTTTTATGCATAGAAATACCTTCCAAAAGTTCTTCATTTATTTCAAATTAACGTCGAATCCACGAATAAAAATGGCCAACTGAGCGATTTTTCGAATATCTGTACCTTCATCAATTGCAATCGAGTAGGCTTGAAATGTTGATGTTGTTGAATGATGCTGATCTCTCAAATTTTCGGCTATTCTGCTAGCTAGAGTATTTCGACTTAACCTAACACTTTTAATTTTTTTATTAGTGTTGGACAAGATATTTCCACCGCTTTTATTAAGCATCCACTAATAAAATCACCTTCAGTAAATGGTTTTGCTATTAAATGAGATAACATGCAACTAACTTTTACAGCAGATGTGTTGTCTTCAGAAAATTTAGTGAATGCATTTTGTTGTTTTTAAAGATTTCAAATCCCAATTTTTCTTCACGAAATTTTGAAACGTATTGGTCATAATTTGTGTCATAGTGCATTTGAAGATTATACTCCTTAGAAACTGAAATAGAGTTTTTGCAAATCAGGCATAATATTTTATTCTTGTTTTGGAAACAAAAATATTGCAGTTCTCATTTTTTCTTGAAAAATGCACATTCATCCAAAATTTATCTTGTCAATCAATATCGTACTGTTCAGCTACGCGAGGACTTTTGGCGACGGACCACCTAATTTTGAACCAAGGTCAAGAGACGTGGAAGACACCTGAGCTGGCACCTCCACTCCTAGCTACCATACCACACCAACGGGAGGATTTTCAGCTCATTATAGGTGACGTTTGGTTTTTTTATTATCATTACTAAACATTTTTTTAGATTTAATCAACTTTTACCAAATTCCACTTTCCTCAGTAAACCATTTGACAAAGTCTGCCCTTTATCTTGTGTTTTGTCTTGTGACTACATCCGACAATGATCTTAGCTTCTCGCTGATTGGATACTGTAAAAACGGAGAAAGAGAAATACATGTCTCAAATACAATACATTATGATGTAATATGTTACGTCATGAAGATGTTAACACTGCCCTTATACTCTCCAACTCTAGAGGGAGGTTTAATGGACCGACCATCAGTCCACAGTCTGAGGATATGAGAAAAATTTAGAAGAGGGAGAATGACTTGGAACGTGGTGTTAACCTCATGAACATTAAGTGCAACCGCATTGTATTGTTTTTAAAAATGTTGTTCATTCAGTCCACTAAGAAGTTGCTCTCTGTTTCTTTTAAAATAAGAATAAGTAACAAGCAAATATATTGTAAACTTAAAAAAAAGTTCTCAAATAATTTTCAAAATGAAAAAAAAAACCTTTAAAAGCTCGATATTAAAAGATTTTAAAAAAGTCATGCAGGTCCACACCTTATATATCAGAGGCCCGGGGGCCGCGTGTTTCTTACATGCCTGATGTATTCTAATCTAAGTGGCACTAAATATCATGAAAATTATCCATTTATGTGCTTTTTTAAAATTGCGGTTCCGAACGTAGTTGAATACCTTAATGTAAATAATTCTGTATAAAAATAAGGTTCAGTTTAGATTAATGCATTGCTTTATCCAAAGATTGCTTTCTATACACATTGTTGGAAATAATATTTATTAGATAAACCTAAATTTATACTATGAAAAATAAAGAGAGAAAATTAATTTACGCCAGAGTTATATACATTTAAGTAATATTTTTTTAGAAATAGGAAATTTACACTCGAGAAAACAGATAAATTCAATTTCCCGCGCAAACAGGTAGTAAGGAATTTTATATATTGTGTGCTTTAAAGATATTTACAGGATGATTAAACTTCAATCTAGACAAATAAGAATCAATTCTGAAATATGATTTAAAATAACAATAGTTTAAATTTTTGTATTAATTCTACTACATTATATGAAATATACATTTAAGAAAATCTAATTTATTTGGAAGTAAATCTGATGATACAAATTGAAAAGAAATGTAAAACAATAATTCAAATGTTTTGTTTTCTTTCTACTTATCAAACGTAAAGGTGAACAACATTTGTAAAAAACAAAACTTAAGATAATTTGATAACAATGCTTGAAATAATTTTTTGGTAGTATTGTTTTAAGGATTTCTTTCCTTTATATTTTATATCATTTCCGAAATATGGTGTATGCACTGTACAGATTTGCTAGAATAAATCAAAATAGAGAAATTTTTAAAAATAATATTTTCAACTAGTTTTAAACACATATTTATTAACACGAAATAAGAACTTAGTATGCAAATTTATTAAAGATACATTATGTATATAATATTTATTTATTTAACAATACTTCAAAGACTGTGTGAACTTAAATAGAAATTTGATTACATTGTATTTTACATAACATCTTCATTTCGATCATTCATATAAAACATTGTGATGTAGGTATTTTCTACTTCGTTTTTTTCTCTATCGTAGCATGTACTTTTTGAAATCTCATAATGTGTTTGGATTAAAGAGAATATCAAATTAGAAAATACAATTTTATATTAGATCTATATTTTAAGCTATAGGAACAAAAAAAAAACTTAATGTTGTGTAAAATTATAAAGCAAATATTTTTTTTTTTTTTAAAAAAAAAAAAATAATTGCATCTTGAAAATTATACCTCAGTGGAATGAAAATAATTTTTGTATGGAAATGATTATAAAATATTTAATTAATATTTATTATTTATTTATGTTTTCAGTAAAGTAAGATTTAATAACACTTAAAAAAATAAAAGAAATGTTAAGGAGGATTTTATAAGTTGCTTTTCTCAAGTCTATTTTCCAGCAAAGTTAGCCTAAAATTAACAACTTTATTTACTTAATATTTTTTGAAAAATAATGAAAATTGACTTAACATATTTTTTTTATTTCATTTGAAAGTAAATAACATATATTTCTTTTATCGATATTTACTTACGATCTTAACGTAATCTGTACGATGACAAACCCGAACATCCTCCTTCACTTTAAAAATTATATATACAAATAAAGACATAAGAATAGTCTTACTTATTACTTACTATCAGTGTTTGATTTCTTGAAATGATATCAAATTCCATGAAAGTAAAATTTGGTTTCATTTAAGAAATATATAACAAGACCTGCTATAAGCTTTATTATTGCTTCAAACTCGAGAGGAAATTACAGTTTTAACACCAAATGCCAGAAGGCAAGGTTTTTTTCCTTGTTGCAGAAATGGGGCCATAAAACAATGCAGTAAACCACCTGGACAAAATTTTCCACTTTAAGTGCTCGTAACGGTGCAATAAAACCTCACTTCATCATATTCCAGAGACAGAAAACGAAGCCAGAATTTGACGCTTTTAGATCCGTGAATCGTAGGGGATTTAAGAAAAGGTGTAATTGCCAAGAGATGCTTTCGGAGATCTGTCTCTACGACGGTAACGAGTGACAGGATTGTATCGCTTTTCGATAAAATTGGCTTCATGGACTTGTCAGTTGTGTTCAAACATATTTCAGGACAAAGTAGGCAATGAAAATAAGAGCTAGAGACAAAGCAAACATGGACGCTATAAATCCCATTTGGTTTTTTTCGGTTCTGTCAGTGTTGTTGAAACAACTAATCATGTTTAATTTTATAAAGGATTATTTGATTTAATATCACAAACACAATCAATAGCATGTTCCAATATTTTGTGTCCCTCTCTCACTTTTTAAAAAAAATGTTTCTTTTTTAGAGTAATTCACCACTTTTTAAGATGTACATGTTAATTTCTGGATGATAATAAAATTCACAAGTTGATAATAGCTCTATTGATAAAGATTGAGCTTCATATGAGAACTTTAGGTGCTAGTTTTATTTAACGAAGGGTAGAAGTTTGGTTTCGTATATTGGTTTTTACTAGCAACAAGACTATACAAGTATTCGATTCAATTCCATTGATCATAGAATTCTCAAAAAGTATCTAGGTCAAAAACGAATGGGAGAATATATTCTGCTTGCTTGTTTTTATGGTAAACGTAAACGAGGATTTTTAAAATTAAATAGAGTAGTATAACATATATAGTTTATTAAAATATCTGTTTTGGCACTATCAGTAATAAATAATATCTGTTTTGGCACTATCAGTAATAAATATTATAAGATTATTACTAGTTTTTAATTTTTTATATTGGTTTGCATGCATTTATTTATGTAATATGTTTTATTCTTCGCTATTTTTGATTCATTTTTATTATAAATTCAACTTTTTTTCTTTTCGTTTTTATTTTTTTAGAATATTTTAGAACGAATAAACAGGCATGCAGAATATAGCCAAAATATCAATTTATATGCATAAACCTAAAGCATGGGTATACAATTTTCACAAAATTAACTATGGAGCTATTTAATATACTTTTAAGTTGATATTAAATGAATAAAAAATTGAATAGTGAATGTGTGTGTGATACATTTATAAAAATACTATAAATCTTGATATTATTTGATGTGTGCATTCATCTGCAAAAAAGGCCACATAGTTTCACCTGAGGGATGGGTAAGAAGAAAATATATCAAGTGGAATTCTGATAGCTACATATATATAATGAGCAAAAAAATACCCTCTAAAGAACTTAAGCCATATATCTTTTTCTTACTCATCAGGTTTTATTTTTTTATAATAAAAGACCATTCTTTGAGTATATATTATCTTTCGAGTGTCTCGAGAAGCTCTTAACGTGTTCCGATTCTATAATATTCTCTGAATGTAATGAAATCTATTTCAGTAGCCTTTTGCTTCATGGATTTTTTAAATTATTTTCTTTAAAAAAATTGTGAATTAAGACATATTCTAATAGTCCTTTTCTTAGTATTGTTGCTGTTTTAAATATTTTTAGAAATCGTTTTAATATGTAAGGAAATAAGTTTAATTCGAATATGTTCCATTCTGTTATCTTTCAATCGAAAAAAATCGAGACTGTTAAACGGCAAAACTGAAGGAAATGATAATTTACTTGATATTTTTATGACTAATTTTTTACCAAATTGACACTTAGGAACATTTAAGTTATTTAAAGTCTTTCAGAGAACAATTTAAGATGTTTTGTCTTATCACATTAAAAAGAAAACGTTCATTTTTTTTTAGGATTTTGAAAATAAAAATTACACTTAAAAATTTCTTTGAACTCGAATTGTATTTAATGAAACTTTAGATACCCTCACTAAAAATAACGATAAGGAAACCTGCAAAGTCTGAAATTCAGTTACTATATCGAATCCATTAAAAGAAAAAATAATTTATTAGGTTTTATAAAAAATACTATCTACTAATATTGTAGCTTTTATAAAAAATATGCGGTTCCTTCTGTCGGTTCAAATACTTTATTTAGAATCATTAAAAATTTTTTGATTTAAATATTACATTTTGGATATTGCAATAAATCGATTTATATTTTTAAAACATCGCCATACGAAAGACGTATTATTCATAGTGTGGAGATATTGATTTTCTTTTCAGAAAAACACAAAGAAAAATAATTGACTTTACTACATTGGGGAAGAATATGACAAAAGATTTTATGATTTTTTTTATCTTAATGCACGCTGATAGCACTTCTCACTAGAAGATATTGACACCTAATTGGCAAATTTTAGCTTATTTATTTTACGACACCTTTAATGAAAGCGTATAAAAGCATGTCTAATATTGAGCTAGTCACCCTAATTTTCACTTTTTTGTGATTGTGACAGCCAATTTAAACATGATGATGAGAGAGAAAAAAAAGTTAAGTATACCGAAGAGAAATAAACCTAAACTAAAAAAAAATGGGAACAAATAAATGGAGGAATAAAAAACATTAAGTGGTAAGGTTTTATCGGAAACGTCTATTTATTGATAATCCATTATATTTTTAATAATCAATCCTGAATAGTTTATAGTTGTAAAAATATTGAGTTTTTTACGTTTGTGAATTAAATTTTCTCTTATAATCATTTAATTATAAATTAATTCATATATTCTCAATATTTTAAACAACAGCAAATACTTTATGAAGTAAACAGTGCTACAATTGTAAAATACATATTTATTTATTTAATTACTCTCAAGCTCCATTCACTTCCTTAGTAATGGTTTATCTTCGCAAACTTCAATACAATTTTTCTAAGATATCATGGTTCAATCTCCGTTCTTTTAATGGCTTTAAATGCTTCGACTACGAACAAACAGAATAATAATTGCTTTAATTTTAGAATTTGTTTACATGCATTTAAATTTCTTATTAAATACTGCTGTATCCGCAACTACATAGAACATTCCATTGCAATTAATGGGGACCATCTCCGTAAATTTTTACTCTCATTAAATGCAAGTTACCAATTAGAGGCTTAATGAAAGAAGTCACATTGAAATACGAGTGCATCACAGTGTTTGAATATTTCTAATTGGACCAGGCAAATGCTCATCAAGTTAAATCTCCATTCTATCACAAACACACTTTATTTATTGAGATAGAATTTCTGAAAAAACTAAGTTTTAATAACATGTTATTGATTAAACTCTTCGTACAGATACAAATAAAGTATCTTACGTTAAGTATTGTTACTTTAAATATTATAAGAATTCGAAAACTTTTATTGCAGTTTTTTGTTCAATTTCAATTGCTTTTTGTTTAAAGTTTAGTAATTGATTCGGTAAGAAATAACGTCTAATAGGAAATAATTTAATTTAGTTTTATTTCGCATTAACTTAACTGAACATCCTCTAGATCCTTGGTTCTCTTTGGATCCATTAAAATAAATCAACAACTATTCAACTAATTATTGTTTTACCGTTTAACTAATTTTTAAGGACGGAACAAATCCTTAAAAAGTTAATAAAAGTGTAAGTAGACTTTTTTTTCTAGCTCTTAAACTAGGCGAAAAATATATTTAAACTAACTGTATTGTCCGGCTTTGCACGAGCTTCTTCAAGTATATATCTTTTTACGCATTGAAATTCCCCCCACCACTCTCTCTTGGTGTCAAACATTTCTGATGTTTAAATTATTTAAATTCCTCCAACGCATGTTTTATATAGTAATTGCTACATTAAGAAATTACATATATCCATGGAATTTCCTTTTTTGAGTTGCAAGAAAAGATTTATAAATTGATAATCACAGTAGATGCATTACATGAAAATTTAATATTTTTTAAATTAAAAATCATTTGAGATATCTATCGTGTATTTTATGATCATTACAAATACATGTATTCCTTTTTTTTACAAAAAAAACCAGCTATATTGCTATTTTAAAGTACCTTGGGTTAAAATCTGTGAAGAAGATATGATTTATAAATATGTATTTTTTTTATTTTAAAGTGCTTGCAATTTGATATATATTCATGATATTAAAGGTACAGAAATATTAAATTTTCAACATATTCTACTTTAAAACCATTAATAACAAGTAAGCTCTTATATCCGTTACATTACACGTAGTAAGAAGCTTTTGTTACTTTTAAAGAGATAACATATATCACAAAGTGAAACAACTAACGTCATTCAAGTGACGTAAAATAAGGAATGATCGTAAAATTACGGGCGTTCAGCCGTAACGCTTTGATTTAACAGCCTTAGAAGGCCGTAATCTGTGCCATCAAAAAAGATGTATTCTTGCCGTGCGATAAGCACTTCGATACCACTGCACAGTAATTAACGCCCCTGTATACCCCTAGAATTTCCACCTTTCAAAAATAAACGTTAAACAGTGGGGTGTAATTGCTATTTTGTGCATCACAGGCACCGCAGTTAAAAATAACTTTAGCATTTTTCGAATATTCAGGTGCACCGGTTATTATCTTTAAAAGTTACTGGGCACTTCTTCAAGAAAATGATGCATGATCAACTTCTGAATCAATATACTTTTTATTATGCTGTCTATTTTTAGATGCATTCGTTCGTTTTTAGAAAGGAAAGCGTTGTTTTTTTTTTAAGTAAAAACTTACGTTTACACACAGATAACATAAATTTATTTTCTTTTACTCCCCCCCCCTGAATAGTGGGAGTTAAGGATAATACGGTGTTTTCAGAATGCGGCACGCAATGACTGATATGCAAGTCAAATAATATTTGCTTCCTTGTCGAATATTTACATTTTTATACAGCTTTTTGCGTGTGATCAATCATAAGAATGTTGTTTTGATGTATTTGAGGGATCATTTCTGCAGGTGTTTTGCTTTTTACTTTAGGATTTTTCATATTAGTGTCAAAACATGAACGTATTCAAAATTAATCTAACATTACTTGAAAAAAAAACTTAAAAAACTTTTAGCATAAGATACCCTCAAGTTTGTGTAAAATAATAGGTTTTGAGCTTACTCAAATAATTGAAAGTCTTTTTAGTGCTGTTAACTTTTCAATTTGCGTCCAACCTAAGTTGAATTTAATATTAAATAATTTATGAAATATATTATGAGTATACATAAAATTAATCATTTGTTTTAATAAAAAACTTTTATTAAAAATATGAAAACAAATGTATAACAATGAATGTGTGTGTATGTGTACACTGACGGAAAGTAATCCCAAGGATAAAAAAAGACATGTGTTAGATAAACGAAATGAAATTTGGTAGGCGTGTTTATAAATTTGAAAGTGACATCGATTCAAATATCACGCTTCACACTTAAGTGTGGTGCTAGTAATGCGACATAAAACTTGTATATCAGGATTACTTTAAAAGCGTGCTGTATAGTTCGGTAGCAATTTTTGTCTGTGAAATTTGATGTATTGAGCTGATTTTAGCCAAGAATCCCTTTAAGAAGATGAAGAAGCCGCTATCAACAGCTCAGCGAGTTTGAATCAGATCGTGTAATAAGGCTACGAGACGGTAGATTTTCTTTCCATTACATTGCAGAAAGACTTGACCATTATGTATCCACTGTGCACGATTGTTGGAAGCAGTGGTCAAGGGGTGGACCGCACTTAAGAATGATTTCCGGTCAACTTGGCACTAATGAGAGGGAAGATCACAGTATTCAGCGTACGACTGTGATGCATCGTACTGCGAATGAGGCAGAAATTTGAGGTGCAGTTGGTAAAAGAACGACCCAACAAACGTGCAACGTGCCTTACAGAGTGTTGACATGTTACCTTGGATAGCGAGATCATAAGATCTGTCTCCAATTGAGCTCATATGGGGTATCATTAGAAGACAACTCCAGCATCCCCCACAACTAGCAGTGATCATCCAAGTATTGACTTAACAAGTATGGAATTCCGTAGCACAAAATGACATTCGGCCCTTTTATAACACAGAACAGGCACACTCAAAATTCTGGAGGTTACACCGGCTATTAATGTAACAACATTTCACATTTGAAATGCATTTTTAGCTTATATTAACCTGTGATCTCGAAAATTTAAAAAAAAATAAACATGTTAACTGGACAATTGCCTTGTGTCCGAATTTTGTTACTTTACAATAATTAATTTTTTCTTGCTGTTGGGATTTTTTTCCGTCAGTATATATATGTAATATTTTTTTTACATTTCCTCTGGAAGGATTTTATTTCACAATGGTCTTGAAGCCAAGAAGACTTCGTGGGGTAATTGATTTTGAGTTTATCTGCCTAACGAGAAATAATAAAGACGATTGTTTTTTGGCGTGATCGGTAAAGCGCTCGCATTCGTTCGGAACGGAAGGTACCCTGAACGAACCTTCCATCCTTCATTGGTGATCATGGCTGTGGTATGAACCGCAACCTTCTCGCACCGCTGTCATGGCACCATCTATCCACTGTAAAAACAACCAAACCGTCAGACAAATGATGCAATTAAACCGTCACACGTGACGCAACTGCTTACATTCTCGCCACGAATATGGTGTCATTCGTTCTCCTATTCACCGAAACACTGGCAGAGGAGTATGTGGCGGTAGGATATCTATATGAACTAGTACCAACATCACGTGAAGATGATCGTTTTGCCGTGATTGGTAAAGTCCTCGCATTTGCTCGAAAAGGAAGGTACACAGAACGAACCTTCCTTCCGACAGGTTAAAATATATTTCATTCGTAAAATGTATTAGGTGAAAGGAAAATCAGTACTATATGCATATTTATTTTTGCTTAAACAAAGTTCAAAATTGAAATCCCATGAAAACTGTAATTTTCACTCATGTACGTAAAATGTAACCGTACGCGTGTTGCAGAATATATAAAATTATCTCTACGATCTTAAGTATTTTTAAAAAATTCTGATACCCACACAAACATGGAAGGATAACATATTTAATATACATAATGTTTACATTTATGAATGCTTATAAATACTTTTCACAAATTAATTGAACACATAATATGTTTTAATTTAATATTTAATGTAACTTAATGGGGTACATATGTCCTTAAAAGCTATTTTAAACAGAAAAAATATAACTTTTCCCTTTTTTGTTAATTAATATTTCCTGTAAATACAAACATACCTATATTTTTCCTATCATCTGTAAAACATATATTTTATATTTTAATTTATAGAAGTACTGTAAATTTAGATATCTTCTATTGTTTACTCTAAAAAATTTAAATAAAAACAGTTAATCAATTATTCAAGCTTTTTTTAAAAGAATATGCTTTTAGAAGCATAATTTGTAAACTATATTCATACGCATTCTCCCTCTTTCACTGACATATTCATCAACATAGACAAACACTAACATCTAACAGAATGATCAGCAATTAAGGCAAGTTTGTTGACAAATTGCACGAATGTTGCGTGTGTAAATCTGTAATTAATCATAACTTCTCAAAGTTATTACGGAAGTACTTGACATGACATCACTTGATATAGTTAATTCTGTCAAAATATTGGCAGCAAATGCTGAAGGAATAAGGATATGTAATAAAAATCCACAGGATTCAGCACTTTGATTTTTTTAAAATGTAAACATAATTAATTTAATGGGTAATATTCATAATTAAACATTATTTTTGTATTAATTTTTGTGAAATGGAAAGTAAATATATTATTTGCAATTTAAATAGTTGAAAATTTTGTTTTATCTTCTTTCACAGTAGTAACAAAGATTGGCAGTTTTCAATAATTTCTTGCTTGTTTTTTTTTTTTTTTTTAACCGTAAAGTTAAGTTTAAATATTTTCAAGAATATCAAAATAACCAAAAAATTCTTCACATATGAATAAGTTAAATAAACACTCAGAATCAATTAAAATATCGTACATTAGTGCAATGCTTCTTCACTTTTATACTGTTTTATGCTCTACAATTATCTAACACTGAATTTTATATAAATATCTTAATGAAATGCATAGCTAAAACACTTCGTTCTATTATTGACAGTTTTAGGTTATTTTTAATTTTCTTCCATTTTTTATACTTAATACCGAAGATTAACTGTTTCCCCATCATCCCAACCCAATATGAGATAAAACCATTACATAAAATCCCTTTCTATTTTATTTCTTTAAAAAAAATAATAATTTTTATTGTATTCAAAATTGTACATACATATTATCCAAGTGAGTCGTGATACTTGTGTTTTTTGTGTGTCAAATGTCAGTGAAAAGTTAATAGTTTTTTGGCAATTTTGTTTGTAGACTCTTAAATTGTAAAAGACTCTACATTGAGTATTATTAAATTACTAAGGCTTTACCAGTATGCTAAAATAATTTACACATGAACATATAATTATGATAAATATATTTTAAACTATGTATTCTTAACAATACGCTTAAAGATTTTACCATCTGGTGGTCTCTTATATATACAAGAATTACAAGTACCCCAGCATTAGATTTATAGTTTCTACAGTCTCTTATGAGATTTAAGTGTATTCATTAAATTACTGTATTACTCAGAACCCTTTATTTTAAAGCAACTACTTGCGGATTCTTCTAATTTCAGAACATTTTCTTTTGTATAGCAGAATGTACGTTAATTATTGTGGAATAAATGGTGTGACTTTATTTTACAATAAATGTATTTGTCCACATATAATTAAATGCGTCTTAATAAAAGAAAATGTCTTTAGATATTAAATCGTGAGCCTATATGTTCAAAGTTATACAAAGTTTTCATTTGAAACTATTTGATGTCAATTCCTTATATATTTATAATTAAGTCCAGTGGCTGAGTGGTTAAAGCATCTCGCTTCCAAACCACATGTTCGAGGTATACACCTCGCCCTGGACAAGGTTGACTCAGCCTTTCATAATTTAAGTGGGTCTATAAAATGAATACCAAGCTCGCTTGTGAACTTAAAACAGGGGGTTTCGCGTCAGCCTGACCACCTGAGCGGAACATCTGATCATGCACCTCAGGGTCCAAGATCGCGTATACTGAGTTGGGTACAGTAGGCCTTGGTCCACATTCCCTGTCACGCCATTGAGTTAAGTATATATTTATACTATTCTTGAAAAATGAATTATGCGTAAGAATTCGGTATTTTTTAATGAAAATTCATGCAACCCAATTTTTTGCGAAAAAAGAATTCTGGGCAAAAAAGGTAAACAAAAAAAAAAGCTTGAATATATAATTTTTGTTTTACTATTCAAAATAATATTGCATGTCTGCTTATTTTACGAATTTTTAGGTTAGCAGTCGAGATCAACGGAACGAATAATAGTGCGTTTTCTAGATATATAAGCTGAAAACAAATTTAGTGCAACCAAACATACGATACTATTGAAAATTGTAATAAATCCTACTGTGAATCTGGGATCAACTCCTACTACTTATCCTTTGATGAAAAATTCGGTGCTCTAAAGAACACATATGTTCCTATTACTCAATAACAGATGTGTCCAACCCGCGGCTCGCCGGTGTGTAAGTTGTGGACCACCGACTATTCATTTTTAAAAATTTAAATATCAGATTTTTAAAGTTCTGCATTTTGAAATATATTTGAGGGGAAATATATATATATATATATATATATATATATATATATATATATATATATATATATATATATATATATGAAAGAAATGTGTATTATATATCAAAAACAAGAAATAATAGATAATGAACATAACAAGAAATATCGTAATAAAAATATAAAAGCTGAACATGAAGAACAAAATTATAGAGAAATAAAAAAAGAAACTACAAAAAAGAAGAACCTAGCGAGTCAGAAAGCAATTTCGGACTTAGGACCGAATAAGTGGGATTAAACTAGTTTGAAGGCGCCAACCTTCCCCCTTTGCAACTAGGTAAGAAAAACCAAATAAAATAAAATAAACAAAAATTCAGAGTATGTAAAAACTCAGAGAGTATGATAAAACCACTCACTACTATTATGTAACAAACTCTTCCCAACTCTTAATGCAGAAAAATCGCAAAACAAATACGTAAGAAAAGTAGAAAAATCCCAAAACAGTATATATATATATATATATATATATATATATATATATATATATATATATGCAATGTATTTGAATGTTACCTGTTCCTGTTTTAAGATAAATCCTTTTTCATAATAGAAATGTCCTTTAGATTAAAATAGATTCATATTTTATCAAACAGTTACGTTTAATTTTACTATAGTAAATTACTTTTTTAATAAATTCCGAATTGCATTATGCATATCTCTTACTATGGATGGTACATGATTCTCTGTGTGCGCGAATTTCGTTTATCCACCTGATTTTCTGTTTGGAGTGCCTAAAAAGCAAGAGACAGTCAGAGATGTTTTTTAAAGTTTAAAAAAAATATTGAGGAAGTTTAAGATAAAAGACAATGTATACTTAATCGTTTGTGAATGACTGCACCATCAAATTTCAACAATGTGTAACGAAAGATCAATTCAATAGGAGCACCGTAATTTTCAAGAAAATGGAAACACACACACACAGTAATATTTTAAAAATTATTTGATCATTACATTTTTATATTATATAAGTATTATTATATTATTTATGTCTGTATACATGAAAAATAATGGAAATAATAATACTAATTCATTCTTTTTTAAATTTTCACTCCAATAAATATTTTGTTTCCAAATCTGATTAAATGTTCATATTTTCATGTGCGGCCCGCAAGGTCATTTGGGTTGGACACCCCTACTCCAGAGAAAAGTAACAGCGAATTGAAAATAAATAACTGTGCAATGTTACTTAAAAACCAATAAAACTTTACAAAAATTTGTTTTCTTTTCTCAAAAGATAATTATTTCATTTAAACAGAATGCAATGCTGCGGTTTTTAAAATACATTTAAAAGCATTTAAATTATTTTGTGGTACTACACTTCAGAGAATTTGTATTGTTATAAAGAAAAAAAAGATTGTTAAAAAATAAGATAGAATGTAGGTGTATCCTTTGAGAACATCCTAAAAGTTTAACTCACAAACAGATGAAGTAGAAACGGGGCAATCCAACGACAGTAAGTTAAAAAGAAAAAGCATTCTACATAATATATATATATATATATATATATATATATATATATATATTATATATATATATATATATATATATATATATATATATATATATATATATATATATATATATATATATATATATATATATATATATATATATATAATATATATATATATATATATATATATATAATATATATATATATATATATATATATATATATATATATTTATATATATATATATATATATATATATATATATATATATATATATATATATATATATATATATATATATTTTATATATATAATATATATATATATATATATATATATATATATATATATATATATATATATATATATATATATATTCCTATTTATTTTATTCCGTAACGGGAAAGATAAATTAAGAACAAAGAGACATTTAAAAAAAACGCAATATTCGTTAAAATTGACATTTAGTGCAACAGCCTTAAACTCCATATAAAGTTTGAATTTTTTGTTTAGTAAACAATCAAACATTGGAAGAAACAATAATTGCGCATTTATATAAAACAAGTTGTATAAAATAAATGCTTGTATAACTGGAAAACCATTTATCAGATGCCATTGATATTACAATTTCATTAAAATAATTTTATTATTTTCAGTTTAAATATAGATATTTAAAAAAATGATAAGATTTGATATAATGATAATGTTATTAATCTATTAAAATTCTCTTTTACCTTATGGCCTATCAATTTTGGTTCAACTAGTATGACCTCAAACATAAATCTGAAGGTTATATTTTTTTAAAAACTTCATTTAAGAAGTGCTGTATTTTTTCAGCTAACTTAATTACATTTCTAATAATAAAACTATATATATATATCAATAAAACCTAAGTATAACTAGTCAAGATAGGAAAAAATAGGTACAGTAGTAAAATAAATTCCTGGCCTTAGGAACCAAGATTGTAGATTTAAACAAGTTATAGGGCTAGCCAGCCTTCACCTGTAATTTGCCTAAGCCACTGAGCCACTATATATATATATATATATATATATATATATAATGGATTATTTTAAACATAGTTATTTATATTTACCATGTGGATTCATATTTTTTTCTTAAAGTATTTAATACTGTAAACGGATAAATTTATATTTAGTTACGCATTTAAATAAAGTCATAATAGGTCAATTATAATAATAATAACCAAATAATTAATTTAGTATAGTACATAAAATCATCATATTAAACATAAAGCATAGGATTTTATATGTGACATGTAACAAGCAACTAATTAAAAAAAAAACTTCTAAAATATCTGGTTAGATACTCTCCAGGCAAACGTTTGAAGTTATAGATGTTCGAAAAATCAACATCATAAAACGAAATTTTGAAGTTATTAATTTTATAAAAGGAAGTGGCCGTGGGTAGCCTAGTGGTTAGAGCACCGGACTCCGGACCGGAAGGCCTGGGTTCGATGCCCGTACCGCCAAATACCCTCCGAGTACACACGGGGTACGTGCTCGTTCACGGGGTACGTCCGAAATTCTTGTGGGCTGAATCACGAGTGCAGGGAACTAGATTTAATTTTCTTCCACTTCAGTTCCATGCCTAAATTGTGGAGGTGGAGATAGATGGTGGTGTAATCTATTAAAATGTTCTATCGTCTCTTCGGGAATTTCACCGAGCTAAATTGTACTGTCACATGTATGGTGCTAGAGGCTAAGGCCAACGACAGGCGTGCATCTAGCCCATTGCCACGATGAATTTCGTGGGCCTAGATCTGACTATGCCAGACAGGTGGCATGAACAACAACAACAGTATAAAAGGAAGCTGTACATGCTAGATTATCATAGCTGCACAAAAAAGGAAAGTTCGAATTATAATCAATTTATAGGAAAAAAATTATACCAAATTAGAATAACTCAACCAGTTTTAAATCTACTTCTTCATTTATGTATGTAAATATTTTCTTTAATACTGTAGCCTTTTCTATCAATATTCTACAGTATGTAATTCAAAAGTAAGCACCTCAAACAAAGACTCGATATGCAGTATATTCTATGTAAAAGTAAAATTTATTTTGAATCAACATTCCTTTATTCTGAACTAATTACGAAAACTGAATATCGCGTGAAAATATTTCGAGTAGAAAATGTATGTTTAAATACTTGTCAAGTTATTTTCAAGTCGTGTGTATCAGAAAACTTTTAGTTTAAGTAAAATAATTATAGCTTGTAATTCTTGTAGCAACTCCATTGTCTAAAATTTATGAATCCTATGAAAATAACTCTATAAGCAATTGCGTAATTCCCCTCGATTGCATTACAGAAAATTTGTACATGGAACAATATCAAATTCGTATCATCATATTGAAATTATAAAACGGAAAACATCTTATTTAATAATAAAAGAATAGAAATACGTTTTGAAGACTAACGTTGTAATTTTACACAAAAACAATAAAGGAAACATATAATCTCACAAAATAAATAAATAAAGATTTCTTTCTTTGAATCAATTTTAACCTCACTGTTTAACGTGTTCTCCTAAAATAAGAAACAGTTTAAAATGTAAATAGAATAATATTAATTAATTAACTGAGAGATAACACATAAAATCAAACTTTATCGATGATTCTATTAAGATATGAATTTACTATCATTTTACTTAAGGCTGTTAACGGCAAAAGTACGAGCTTGCACTAACCGCGGAGCACAATTTCAGACGGAAAAATGCCTCAATGTTCATGAAAATTTGCAACATTATAACTCATAAATCTATTAACAATAATGCGTTTCTAAAATTTCAAAATATTCCTTGAATATTATTTTATTTTCATTTTAAAACGTGAAAGGATAGCTCATTTAACACTACTGTATAGGAGAAAAACGCGAAACACATTTTATACCAGAATAAATGACTCAACTCTGTGAAAAAGTGAAGAATGATAAAATATGTTGTTTTCTAAGGGATAGTGAAGCCAGAATTTAATATTAATTTTTTATTTCTTTTATACCTGAAGAAATATTTACCTAATTCGGGTCATATTCTTTAACATTAACCAAAAACAGCCTTAAACATCGGAGACAACTACAATGTCAGTAAGTTTTCCTACATACTGATGGCAGCAAGGGTGGTGGTGGTATTTCTGGAACTCGAGTGCATCTTGGGACACCTGATGTTGCATTTAACATAAAAGCTACAAAGAATTACTGCAACTCTATTTTTAGGTGGAAGCATATTGCAATCTATAAAAGACTGTAATTCATTGAGATAAACACGGCTTCTGAACTTGTCTTCAAGGACATTTGGATACTAACAGAAAGTCGTGCTTTTGTAGAGCATCTTTCTTATTGAACGACAATTGGGGATAATACAAGCCTGATAAGTGCATATCTTGTGGTTTGGCTTTTTTCTTGATAAACTCTATACTTTCAGTGAGTCCCCTCCCATTTGAATTGAATGGTAACGAGATACCCAATAGTTAGGCTGTGACGACTTACGCGTCTTTTCTTTAACAAGTCCTTTGGGTTCTTTGGGCCAGAATTAATGGCAACTCTTTTCCAACCAAATCCAAGAAACGAGAAATGAAGAGATGTAAATAATATAGGATAAATATAGGATTTTAGAGTAAGCGAGATGGCAATGAGGGCAATGACGGAAATGTAATGGTAGTGCAAAGGAATGTTCGACAATTAAAGTGCGTTGTGGAATTGGCTGAGTATTGAAGTTCGTTATTCAAAGATTCAAGTTCTACGTGTCGTGGATAAACATATTGGTGATTGATTAGAAGCTAAAGGTACAGCTGTATTCCACTGTATATAAAGACAAGTTTATTACAGAATAATATAAGGTAGGATTGATTACTTACTTTAATTATAATTGAAGATTAGGCGGTTCAATTATTTATATAGTTCTGTATTATATTGTGTGTTACGTATTGTGTCATCATAGATTTTCGCATTCATTAATTTATATCTTTGTTCAAAGTTTAAGTTGAATACTTAATAAAGTCATATTAAGATAATGTTTGATTCTAGTTCTTACGTTGACCCTACACCTCTAGCTCACGCTGATACTTCGAGGGATGTATTTCCAAGGGGAGATACATCACAAGGCTAAGTCTGCAACTTTTGACAACCTGTAGAGTACCGATTGTCTAATTTTTACTGATATCTCCTAAATTAAAAGAATGGAATTAAATGCACTTTGGAGAATCCTCAAAATTGGCATTTTGAAAAAAGAACCTCATTAATGTTACATATGAATAAGCAGATGTATCCACCGTGCTTTTTTACTGGCCACATAGTGTCTGTTGTTTTTCAACAGAGCCGGAAAGTCTTTTCCGAGTGTCATTGGTGCAAGGATGATCAAGCCTCCCCGGTCCTATTTTTAGTTGCTCAAATTTTTCTGTTGTCAAAGTTTGAGGGAATCTTATTTTATTCATGGATTTTTGTGATGAGTTTTTTGTTTTATGGAGATGGTATAGCTAACTACATTATCTGGGATAATAAACAACAACATCATATTGTCACTTGATGAGTGTTTGACTAATAAGTTAAATGAACTAAAGGAAAAAATACAGCTCACATATTTGATGATGATTTATTTTTAATAAAACATTTTGGTAAATTATAATTACTAAATACTGCTTTAAATATGTTTATATAAATTAATGTTTTTGAGGCTAATTAATATATAAAGATTTTTTAATTTTTGTATGTAGCCAACATGATGGAGTTCAAATTTTTTTAAATATGTTTATAAAGCTATAGTAAACGTAAACAGTATTTACTTATTTAAAGCAGTTTTTTTTCTGAAGAACTTTTATAAAATATAGCATGCAAAAGTTCCGACGCAAATACTTTTTTTGGATGGCTCATATTGGTAAATAATAAACGATTATTAAATATATATGTATAGATATAAATTATTTGATAAAAATCCTAAAAAAATGTATTGTCAACCAAATGTAGTTTTTCAACCAAAGATATTTTATCCTCTGTGTGTAACTCATAAAATTACTAAATTTAACTTTTAAGAGAGTGTTATAAATTAACATAAGAATTCGGAATATTTTTTTCAAAAAAGAAATAATTACTTTTACGAGATGCATACCTGTTTTGTTTTTGCTTGCAAAAATCTATTTGGGGGGGGGGGAATTGTAACTACCGAATGAGCATCATTAAACAATAATTTTATTTTAATAAGTAGTATTCAATTATTTTAATATATAGAATAATCCTTATTTTATTGTATTCCTTCAAAGACGTTCAGAATCTATAAATTTCACAATGTATGATTTAGTAATCATTAATAAAAGTAAACCATCATGCAGTTCTGTTCTTAAGATTATTTTTGTGTTGTAAACTAGATTAACACAGTACTGATACAGGATAGAATTTCATATAATTGTGAAAATGTTTGTTAGCGTTATTGTTATTATTTGAAAGGGTATCATTCAACTGAAAAAAAATGAAAATAATTTAAATATGGGTGCATTATCTAATAAGGAATTATTTACAACGTCAGGTTTATATTTCTGGAATCCTCTTTTAATAACATGTTTGATTTTTTATTGCTATTTATCTAATTGCAAAACTGGCTTTAACTCTGTTCTGCACCTGATGTCGGTAAAATGTTGTTTAGTGCAGATACATTATTCCATTTCACAATTCATTCCATTCAGGAAATAAATGAGGCCAAATTACTTGAAAAATATTGATAATGCAAACTGTTTGAAATGTTAGAAATAAATATTTACAAAGATGAAATTGAGTGAATAATGCAAAAAATGAATAATTTTTAGCTGTAAAGATAGAAGAAAATAAGAGATTTTTTTCTAATGATTTTGTCTTTTAATTTTTTCTACAATAATAAATACGAAAGTTATAAACGAATAGATATTACAAATTATATATTGTCTAAAACTACCACATTTAGTTATATTTAAATGTCTATAGATATACTTACATCAAAACTTTGTATTACATAAAAATAATATTTTATTTTTTTAAAAAAATAAACTAGCATTTGAAATAAAACGTGCTCATTTATTAATTTGGGCTTATGCTACACAGCATTTTTAAGTATTTAATGAATTTACATTAATATTTAAAAGCAAACATTCATAAAAATAATGAACTGATTACACTTAGTATACACGATTTAATTTTCATACAGATGTGTTTTTATAAATAACTCGTTCATTAATGTATAATAAAATATTTTGTACGGCAGTTTGTCTTTAATATCAATATTTAAAACCTTGCAAAAAGGGGAAGAACTACATTTTTTGTTCTTATCGCGCTGTAATTATATTCCGTTTTGATTCTAAAAAAATATTATAAATAGTGAACCATCTATTCGATTATACCGCATACGGCAGCTCATTATTGCAGAAACAAAAAATTCTTCTCCAGCAATACTCTTTTTTCAGTCTTTTTAAATACCTTCTTATCTTTTAATTTACTCGCTGCTATATGCGAGGAAATGTCTGGAACTGGGGATTAAAGAAACAACAGAAGTTAATTTCACTTTTTTTCAGTTATCGAACGATACTTTCGCGTGGAAGTTCTAAATGACAGCTGAGGTAGCTTATAGAAATTAGCTTACTGGTCATTAAATTCGTGAAAGAGAGAGAGACCATGTCTTATTTGTAATTATTTTTCTTTTGTTCATTTTTTGTATAAGAGAAAGGAAAAAATCCGGCTTGCTGATGATGTATTTTTTTTAAGAAACGTTATTGTAAGTTATTTGTGAATGCATGTGTGCCATAAGTACTAAATAAAATTGAGAGAGATCGTTTATTCAAGTTTGATTATTTTTAATACTGTTCTTTTCATGACAATAGGAATTTTTTTCTTATCTAGACATAGTATGTGTACATTTTTTTTAAAAAAATAACAAATCACTATACAGGGATAATGAAAAGTTATTATTTTTCTTGCTTTAAAAAGTAATGAATGTTTATTTTCATTTTGGAAAGTTGATAAAGTTAAAATAAATATTTAGTACCTGAATAAAACATACAGTTATGTACTTAGAAATTCACTTGAACAGGGATGGGTACATTGTTTTGGATAGAGTAAGTGAAGATTACTGAAGGGCGGCACTTTTTCAAATTGATTGCATTCATTAGTTAACGTTGTATCTCAAAACATACATTCTACCATATTATACCATAAATTTCTATAAATATATGTTAAAGTATCCGACTAAGTTCTAAATTAATTAAAAAAGCGCATAAATAGA
The DNA here is from genome assembly GCA_019973935.1 of Trichonephila clavipes. Taxonomy (NCBI): domain Eukaryota; kingdom Metazoa; phylum Arthropoda; class Arachnida; order Araneae; family Nephilidae; genus Trichonephila; species Trichonephila clavipes. The sequence goes on along the minus strand of BMAU01003007.1, from coordinate 235,415 downwards.
TATTTTTTATGATATTTAGTGTCACTTAGATTAGAGAATACATGTATAAAATTGTTTTAAGGACATTTTGAGAAAAAAAATAATTATATACAATATTTTGGCAAAGAATTAACTTAGAATAACCTTTTTCAAAATGTTCTCCTTTTATAAAAAATGCTTCTAAAGTAATATAATATTTTGCTTATATAAAGTAAAGACTTCTCCAGAGAGTCTGAACTATTTTTTTTGAAAAATGCACATTATTTTCAGAATTACCACCAATTAAAATAATTATCGGCGATTTTTTCTGAAAATTTCTCACCTCTGTTGTCGTGAAACAGGGATAAACCCACTTCTAAGTTAGATATTTCAAAAATTCTAGTTGAGCCCATGTACAGAGGTCTGAGCTATAAACATGCAAAATATTATTATAATAGAAGCCTTTTTCACAAAAGGAGACTATTTTGAAAATGGGTCATTATATGTTCATTTTCTGTCAAAAATTGTATTTAAATATTTTTTTAATCTGATAATATTATTAAAACCATTCTATATACATTTTCTTATCTAAGTGACACTAAATATCACAAATATTATCCGTTTATACGCTTTTGCAAAATAACGGTTCCAAACGTAGTCGGATACGTTAAAAAAGTAGCGATGTTTTATTTTATTTATATACAGTGTTGATTTCATATCATCTATAATTGCAAGCACATTTGATGTTAGAATCAGTTCAACGAGTCAAATGTATCCCATCACAATTTGTTACAAGTTTTTAGAAAATCAGGAGGGAAATTTCTTGCTTAAATTCTCATCGCAAATTGCAAGTTAAGGTCCACCAATTAGTATATATAGTTATTCTTGTTGAATTCATCCAAGAAAAATTTACCTCACAATTATGTATTGATCCAAACTCTTTGTGGACCTCTATTTGCTCTCCCCTGAACTAGAGCTATTGCAATCCAGCTAGCAAAATAACCTGCAAAGTTATGATTGAGTTGCCCAGTGAAAATAACATTTGAGACTAACATTTAATATAACAATAAACAAATGCAGCATCTCCGTGTGTATGTGTGGTATAACTTTGTAAAACTGAAATAAAATGTCGTTTGAACATACAAGGGGTGTTCAATAAGTAATAAGACTAAAATTATTAAAAAAATACCGAATACCTTTAATCGTCATCATTTACATAGTTTTTTTCAAAATAACTTCCGTGGTACGTAATGCGTTTATCCCAAAGTTCTGCCCACTTCTTAAAAACACGTAAAAGTCAGTTTTGTGAGAGCTGTTTCAAAAGAACCTACCAGCCTTTACACATGCTCTGTTGCTTGCAAAACGTTTGAATCGTAAGGATTTCTTAAGTTGAGGAAACAGCCAGAAATCGCATGGAGTGAGATCAGGAGTGTATGGAGGGTGTGGTAAAATATCTACGTTGTTCTGCTGCGAAACATACAGCACGCAACGAGCAGTATGTTTCCGGGAATTGTAATGGTGCAAAGGAAGAGACTTCAAAGCAATGGACGTTTCCTTTTAACTTCGCAGGACATTTATGTAGTACGAGTCGTTTACGGTAGTACCAGGTTCGACAGTGTGTTGATACACAATTCTTTCATAATAAAAAAAATTCTGGTCATAATTTTAGCAGCTGAGTTCACACTTTTTGCTTTCTTGAGAGTAGGTGAAGATGGATGTTTCCATTCACTGCGTTGTTGTTTTATAGCTGGATCATAGCAATACAACCAAGCTTCGTCCACTGTGATGAAGCGCTTTACGATATTGCTGCCTTCTTGTTACAGTCTTTGATCCTATCGTATCATATCAAACGTCTCTGATGCTGATTTTTGCAGATTTTTTCTTCCATTTCGACAACTGGACACGTCTCGTAGTCACCCACAAACACGCTTCAGTTTGATCACGTGATACTCAAGAATACGAGTCTGTACACGCCATCTATAGGTCGGTATCTTTTGTTAATACAAACAGCAAACTTTTCTTATGTAACAGAAATTAACATTCCGATCAGTGGTCTTACGGTATTAAAATTAGTCTTATTACTCATTGAACAGCCTACGTAGCTCAGAGCTTTGTATCTCGTTGCATATAGCCAATAATAAAACTTAACACACTGATGACTTAGGAGAATATAATTTACAAAACGTTTACCGATTTAAACTTTTGACAAGATAAAGTAAACTTTTGTTAAAATTACCCAAATTAATGGTAAGTGTTCACCAAAATTTAGAAACACATATACATCCATTTTTCTTAAAGAAATTATAACAGCGTTATGTGTGGATATTTTTCTAACATGTGATTCATTTTATGTCTTTACTACTGTTATCATTTATTACTAATCATTTTTAAGAGTACAGGCATACAAAACGTCCTCCCTAAATATTTTCCCTGTAAATTTTTTTTTTATGTAGCTGGCCAATTCATTAGCAGCTAGGATTTGTCTTTAATATATAAGAATTGTGTTTGGTCACATATTTTACCAAAATACATTAATTAGGTGTTTTTGAATTTGTATAATTCAATTCTGATCTGCTATAATCTAAGTTGGTAAACGAACGATAATTTGTGGGATGTAAAACAATGCAGTGATAGAGCTAGCTTGATCTGTTCAGAGGTGGTATTTGAGGAAAAAATACAATACTTATTTAATCCTGAGTTTTGCAAACATCTTAAACAACAATTAGCACCATTCACTTAATGTATTCACACACTTTAAGTGCGAAGTGATAAAAGTAATTTATTTTAGTAAATGTTATTAAAAATGTAGAGTTACTTGTTGATGAACTTATTGAAGTTTTCTCCGATCGTTACAATTTATTATTTAATAAATTCTGAATAATCAACTAATTAAATTTGATTACCAATTTTATTTACTTAATTTAAAATAAATAAAAAAATGAAGACTAATTACTTTGGTGGTGTGAGATATTTTTTGAACAATACCGGTTTGATCATTGTATGGAATACAAAAAAGTTAGGGGCTTTGCCTTCCAACGGTCTATGTTTATTTCAAAGCTCGAAATAAACAACATCTTTTAAATGTAAAGCAACACTTATTTCAACACAGTATTTAATGGTGAAATATAAGATGAATATTTATTTACCCAAGACATTTTATTTGCATTTTTTAAACATCGTTTCAGATTCTTTTTTTTTATTATAAATTTAGATATCGCAAGAAAAAAGGTTTTCCTAATAAGAATAAATATGCAAAGTAACAGTTTTCTGTTGACAAATATGGTTAGTAAAGTTTAAATAATAGGAATTGTAAACAACATTATATTATTTTTATAAGGTTTCTTACTTTTAGTTTTGTGACAAAATATGTTCTTATATATTACATGTATGTGTGTTTAAAATGGAAAATATTTAAAATAAATATTTATTTCAATGTTCTATATCTTTCATGAAAAGAAAGTAATTTTGAAAGATATTTATTTATAAGTTTCAGTATTCCTAGATTTTATTCATAGCCTTAAGTAACAAAAAGCATTGTGACACACCAGCCTATAAAAGGTTTCCTGTTGTGCAGTGTGCCTCGCGAAAAAGTTAGAGAAGTATTGACAACCGTTGGTTCTACTAAACATGTATTAGAGAGGAGCACTGACAAACTCAAATGACACTGTATATCATAGCATTGGATGATAAACCAGTTTAGCAATGCATATTACAAGAAACATACATTTGTTGTCATGAGGATATTAGATTCGCACCCAATCATTGTTGTTATTTGAACATAATTGTGATTCGGGTGTACTACATATCACTACGTTAAGAAAACTTGGGGTACCCTAAAAATCACAAACCTATCGTTTTTTTTTATTTTCATTTAATCTTATGCTTTGCATTATTATCTTTCGATTGATATATTACTTGTGCATGTCGGAAAGTTAGAAGTTGACTAAAACTTCATTTGAAAACAAATTAGGCAATTCAGCCACACCCCCTTTTTAGAAAAAAAAGCTCAAAAATGCTTTATGATAAAAAAAATCAATTTTAGAAATAGAAATAATAACTATAAAAAAGAATGTGCAGTATTAAAAGCAGAATATTTCCGAAGCAATACAGTAATGTATTTTTTCTTCCTTGTGAAATGTTTGCATATAAAATTTTTAAATTAAGGCATTTTATATTAATAATTTTATAATTTCAGTTCTTCTTCCTGATATATTTTTCATACAAATGTAATACTTTAATATTATAAGAAGAAAAACAGCTAAAATTTCTGTCGTGACAGAAAAAAAAAAAATTTAAACATTTTTCTTGAATTTTCATGGGCAATTAGTACTCTCTAAAAGTTGATCATTTATAAAAGTGTGTGGGTTGAAAAATATGAAAATGCAATTATTTTAAAGAAAAACGTATAACTAATATCTTAAAGTGGTATTTTAAGTTTAATTAAGCTTATAATAGTTATTTTTTCAGAATTATAAACTTTAAACCTTTTTTTCTCAGTTTGTGTTTTTCGAAACCTTAGTGCATTCAAAATGCTACTCCTTCGACAATTATTTACCAATCACTTCCATTTTTTTCTTGCGTGTTTAAAATAAAGCATGTAAAAAAATTAGGGATCCGTTTTGCTATAAACATAATACGTTTTTTTTAAAAAAAATAAAATGTAAGACATGTTGGCTTTTTCGTTGATTTTAGGCCTGTATATCAACATTTTATTTTTTTTCTCGAAAACGAATGAAGTTATTCTAAAATTGATCCCTAAAGTTGTTTATATATAGATCATCCATAAGAGTATTATAAAAAAATTCAGTTCAAAAAATTAATTTTTACAAAAGGAGTAGAATTTTAAAATTTTCCCGATTTTCTACAAAAATTAAAATTTTTAAAATTGTGTGAATAATATATGAAAATTTTCATCTGATAACATTTTCTTGAATAGAAACATTGTATAAAATGCTAAAATATAATTTTTAAATACGTAAATAAAGAAGTTTGCTCAAAGGGTGCCAAGTCCCCTTAAGTGATTCGTTTATCCATGTTTTGGATTCGACAAACCATTGCAGCTATATAAATATGTTGTGTATTGTCAAAATTAATAGCAGTAATGAACGTCTTCTTGAAATTCTCCCCTACTACAGATACTGTTGAATGGTAGGGATGGAAACATTTTATTGTGCAACACGCAGAGTTTTTTCAACATGATTATCAACGTTGAAAAGCGTTACATTAACTCCATAAGTTCGACATGTCCATCTTCATATTCTGTGGTATATTGATGTGGCTGATGCAAAATTTTCCTGCCACCTATCGATTCAATATTCACTTCAACATGGCTGGAATTTACCGTATGTAAGCACCATTTTTAGAAGGATAATATAAAATCTCTATAATCTCTACTTTCTGAAACATGTCTAATTGACGTTCGTTTTTTTCACATGATTTAAGGCCACATGTGACTCTTAAATTGTCAATTTTTCAATATTTGGAAATATATATATGTTACAGCATCAATATTTCTGAGCATTTTGGTACCAAGATTGTGTTGAAATTATCAAAACTTCCGAAGTTATTGAGAAATATGTAGTGGAACTTAAACGAAAACCATATATCTTTCTTATCTTTAACTTCATTTTTCGCAAAACAAAAATTTTTAGCTTCGACACAGGATTTCTCAGAAACTATTTATGGTATCAATTTGAAATTTTATACACGTGTTCTAAACAAGTAGTCTCTTAATAACGTGTGCATCAGTGTTTCTCAAATTGTGGGGCGCGCCCCCATGGGGGCGCGATAACCCTACGAGGGGGGCGCAAGCATAATAAAAATAAAAGATTTAAAAAAATTAATTTACTGGAATGAATTAAAACAAAATATTTTCAGATATAATAAAAAAATGCACTTTTACTCTGATGTAATTTATAGGCGCGCGCGATATTAAGTCAAAAAAATAAAAATTTCTTCAATACCTAATTATCTATCTTTGATCCTAAATCCAAATAAAAAACTTTTATATGATTTGCTGTAATCCCATGATCAGAGATTTTTTTCAGCACGCTTTCTGCTTAAACCTATACTACTCTTTCAGAGAAAAAACAGATTCCAGACGCAGAATCGAAAAAATTTAGGAACATAAAAAATTCATCACTGTCATTATTTGTTAAGTACTGCACATATTATAGCTGTAATCTGTTTAACATTCTGAGTTATTGGTACAGTTAGTTATGACCCCTCTCTTATGTGTTTGTTTCTCATTTATATGGAAATTGTCAGTAATGTATTTCTCTGTTACGCTTTTTTCTATGCAAAAGAGTTTTATGATATTTGGAAAACCACGGTGAGTTCACACACACACACACTTTGAAGAATTATTGGCCAAGATTTATTTTTACGAGTATTCTATACATATAAAGCATAACACGAAAAAAGTTTTACGCAATTTCATATAATCATACTGAATACACTTTTTACCCGGAAGTGGTTACGCGGGACGCACAAATTACGAATTTGTTAATTCTGGCAAAACTGTTTAATTGTTACCAAAGAAAAATTGAAAATCCTTGAAAGTAGGTAAGTAAACTTTCTCTTAATTAAATTATTCACTGCAATCACGATTTGCATCGTGTACAATAAAATAATTATAAAAAAAAAGGATTAGGGTGACTCAATAACCCCGCTCGACCGTATCGAGTGCGCGCCTGCTCCCGGGTTAAAATATGTTGAAGTATTTTCGCTTTAAATATTAAAAATAATACAGTTATTCTTCATCGGAATTCTATATTATTGTTCATTATTTAACATCAAATATAAATGCTAATTCTCTGAGGCTTAAAATTACCATTCGCTTAAAACTAATTATAATTTAAACACCCATTTAAAAAAAAGCATTTTACATTTTTGTAAACATTGTTGAGCATTTGGCTTTGTACTCCTTACAATTCAGCTATTATATGAAGAATGTTTTATTTTCTTATAAATGAACTCCTGCAAAGAGCGGGTGCTTCGGGTGGTATACTTTTAATGTATCAGTGCTGCACAGAGTATTTTATAACTAATTAATTAATATCAAATTAAGAACAAGTTTAATAAGTATTAACGACTTCTATGGGCTTGTCTTGCAAAGCAAAATTTTTATAAGGAAAATTCTTATGATTAGAAATTGACCCTCTGAGTTCTTTTTCTATATTTAGCAGATGTCTATATTTTGTCTTCTAAGCAGCCACCGCATTTTGCAATACGTTCAATTTAAAAATTAGAGAAATAAAAAATAACATAATAATCATCCTATTATTTATTTATTTATTTATTTATTGCTGAAAAGTAGTATACAAAATTTTAATACTTATGTTACTAATTTGTATGGTTTATAATTAAGATCGCCTATTGTAGATTTAGCTTCAAAGCGCATTATTATTGCATTCAGTACATTATTAATGTATAAGGGGGGGCGTGATAAAAATTGTGATCGAAAAGGGGGTCGCCAGTATAGAAAGTTTGAGAAGCATTGGTGTGCATCAATTATAAGAAAAATAAAATATAATTTTTTATTTGAATTTTAATTAATATTTTTCGTAAAATTTTAAAATTTTCATTATAATTGTATTTAAAAATATATTGTTTTTCTCTAAATTTCTTAAAAGTGAGTATAACTTCAAAAGTGAACAATTTTATACCAAGTAGAATTAATTTTGTACATTTTGATCAATTTTGTGCTTCAAAATCCTGCGCGGCGTAAAATACTAATTTTCACATTTTTGAAAAATTGTCCAATTTTTATTTCTTTATAACTTTTTTAAATTTCTTCTCAAATTCTCTGAAATTTTGAGACATTATGTATATACATATGATTATCGTGTGGTAAAAATTTCAAATTATTGTTTCGTTTTTTTGCTATGTTACATTGGTTTGAAGTAGGATGTCTTTTTCGAGTGCACGGATATCTGTTAAGAGTCCTGTGAGCATTTAATGTGCAAATTGACGCAAATATTATAACGGGAAGCAAAATGGCACTGTTAAACTACAATTCCTTATATAGCGTATGAAGGTGACTTTATTAGTATGAAAAATACTGAAATGTATTTTTATCGAGGCATGCAAATAGTGTAAATGTCCACCTATTGAATGCTTCATAATGGTGTAGCAGTTTTGTCCTTAGAAATATAGAAATAAAATAAAATTGAAATTTGATACGCAAAGTAATGAAAGAATTGGTTATATATATATATATATATATATATATATATATATATATATATATATATCCAATATAAAACAATTTTCAATATATAATCATATACATACACATATATATAAATTTATACATATATATACATATACACAAATATATAATCAAAAATATAAAATAAATATACATATATATATGAAAATAAAAAATGCGTGTGTGTTTAAATTGAATTGTTTTGATATTTATTTATAAACTGTGAGAAAACAAGCATTTTGGAAGAATTTAAAACGGTTCACTTTCAGCTATACGAATAGCAAATGTTTATCACATAATTCCATCGAGCTGGTATGGTATAGATAAATTTAGTATTTAGTCTACAAAAATCTAAGACCAATGATTGTAAAAACCGTTCAAAATACAACATAATTTACAGAAATAGACATGGAAGGAGCAGTCCTAAGAAAATAAAGCTCTATTGGAAGAAATTGTGTAGCAAAAAATAGAACTGAACTGTTCGCAACATTGAAATTTTATTTGACTCAAGCCAACACACAAGGGAAATAACATGAACTCTTAGGCCTGAAATCGGTTTTCTTACTGTAAGATCATCTACGACCATAGGGAAAATGTTGAGACTCAATCTCCTTCAAATAAATCGCATCATTGGAAAACTACAATTTGCATATAGAAAATTAGAATTTCCGGAACGACTTGGAACACATTCAACTTGTATTGGCACTTATCTTCCTTAAAAATACTTTCCATATATTTAGTGTACTAAAATAGATAGTAAATTGATCTAAATATACATTATGAGAATTAAATTTATATATAGATTACCACACATTTAAATGTATGTTACAACCTTTTAATTTGTCGATTTATAACTAAAAAAACAGGCAAACAATAGAATTTTTGAATTAAGTAAAATTTACAAATATATTAACATAATCCGAGGTATTTATTTTGTACAATTAATGATTCAATTTTTGCAATTATGTTGGGAAATATTGTTCTAAATATTATATATGTCATGTACACACACACACACACAGCAACAGAAATAATATTATTACATTCAGTTCATATGTGTAATCTAAGAGCTGCATGCCACACACTTTAAGGAAATGAATATATTTGAAGCGTTTTTTATGTGCAAATGACTTGTTAAAGTTTTTGATTAAACTAGATTTCACAGTCGCATATAATACGAGACCGAATATATATATATATATATATATATATATATATATATATACATATGCATATTAGTTGATTTACATAAACTGTCGGTATTCTAACAAAGAGATCTGTAGCTTCCTTAGAAAATAGTATTCGGCAATAACAAATATAGATAATAAAAATTATTATTTTAAAAGTTTTTGAAAATTTCTTTAGTTGAGTAAACCGCTTTTATATTATTTTTTTATCAGGGGCTTCATAGGCGGAGTAGTCCAGTGGTAGCGTATCGCGATTCCTCACCTCAGGTTCGGGCTCTATTCCCAGGCTGGGCAAGGTTGACTCAGCCATTCATCACTTCAGTGGATGGATAAATGAGTATCAAGCTTGCTTGAAGACTAAAACTCTGGGGTTTTAATTGTAACTGATCACCTGATCAGGAAACTTTAATGCCTAATGGTCACTTATACTGGGATGGGCTTAGTAGGTCCTGGCCTTCATGGGCTGTTGCGCCACTGTGTCTGAGTTTTTCATAAACTTCACTGAAAACATATAATCCACATCGATACAGATTTTTCAAATATTATTAATGGCCCAATTTACATAAAATGAAGTAATTTAAAGCAAAAACCGTTATTTAAATTAAATTAAAAATACTTTTCATTGTGAGTTATTTTCATCCTATGAATTTTTTGGCAAGTGTTAGATTTTATATGGCTTATTTACTTCTCAAACAACAACATACAAATCAATTTTAAAGGAAAAAGATGTACTGCAATCGGAGAGCTTCTAAATTTATTATTTTATAACCAAGCGATTTAATAATTAACGATAAAACACGAATTATTTTATATTTTATTGTTCTTAACATGAGCTAAATTAAAAGTTCTTTAATTAGGAATAATATTTATTTTTGTAGTGAACTTACAAAAATGTGCCTAATGATGCAGTCTCACCTTATTTTTAGAACATTGTTTATCATGTTGAATTTTTGTCATGCATATGTACTGCAGTTTAATGATGGTATATTTTTAAACAAAAACAAGAGCAACTAATCCTTTGCTTAAAATTTTTTGTAAGTTGATTTCATGTTTCTGATATTTCTGATGCTTTATGTATTATTATTATTATTATTATTTGAGAATTTTTCCATGTAAGGCCTCTTAACTGTAAGGTTTGACTGAAATTAGATGTATCTTTGGAAAATGTCTTAATACAGCTTTTCTCAAACTATGGGGCGCAACCTCTTGGGAGACATGACAACACTACAAAAGGGGGGATGCGAACATATAGAAAAGTCAAAGACAAAATATTGTTTAAAAAATAATAATTTACAGAAAGCAAACAAACAAAATACATTCTGACAAAATAAATAATAAAATGTGCATTTACACTGATATATTACACTTATAAACGTATCAGTGCTACATAATATGTTTAAAAATTAATTTAACAACATTAAGAAGTTTAATAATTACCAGGGGCTATATTGAAGTGCCATACATAAAGTTATATACAAAAATTAACACTTATCTTTATAATTTGTACGGTTTCTAATAAATTCCTTAATTGCAGCTTAAAAGTTACGCGATTTGCTTCTCAATACCAACCGTTTTCTTCGTAGACGCGTTAAGTAATGTATTGGAGGGGGGAATAATGTAGCAAATATTCTGAAATAATTAAGTCCTTCGCAAACTTTTTTAAGGGCCTTTAATTGCATTCCAAAGCCTTCGGAATAATTTTTTGGATAGAAATGCAGATAAAAGATCGTACTTCCGAAGGACGTATATATACGTCTTGGTAAATTAACATTTTGACTGAGCGAGACGTTTATATACGCCTGTGGGACATAAGAAATTTCAGGTCGTCGAAGTATACTGTTATTGAATTCAATACACTGTTATTGTATGAGAGGGGGTGGGCGGCACGATAAAAATTATGATTGTATATTTTTTTGACTCTAGATAGACTCCTTGTGTGCCGACAAGTATAACACAAGGCTTACAAATGTAAGTCAATACACAAGACAATGGAGATTACATGTAGAAGTATATAGGCACAAATGGGAACCAAAAGGGGAAATACAGAAACCTTGGTACCTTGGGAAATACAGAAACAACAAATACAGAATTAAATACAAGAATGCTCACATAAGGATGGAGAAAACCAATAATAAAATTATACAATGAGGAAGATAAGAAAAAATAAAAAAAATGTTCCAAAAATAAAAATATAAAGCATACATACATACACATACAAATATATATACACACATATACACATGTATATTCACGTACAGAAAATGTTAACAAACACACAAAATTTAGAATCTAATTAATACAGGGAAAAATGCTATTAATGAATGCACAAAAAATGTAAAAAAGATGAATTTCCATCAACAAAAGCAGATAAAGGAGGAGGCCACTCTATACTGTTCTTTTGTAGGCACTTCATGAGTGTACATCTTTCCGAAGAGAAATTAGTACAAGCAAGAATCAGATGCTTGGCATTTTGGATTGTGTCACTGGAGCAAGAACACTGATCAGTAAGCGACAAATTGAAGCGCTTTAAATATGCTTTAAAGTTTCCATGCCCAGTTAGAAACTGGGTAAGTTTAAAATTAGGGTGAAAGTGCTTAGCCTTTAAACGGCTCTGAATAGAAGGAAAGAATTCCTTGGTGAGATGCGCATTAATTGAAATTTGATACAAGTTATTCCACTCGGAGATAATCTTTTCTTTAAAAACTTTCTTATGATATGATTTTGGAATGCTCATAGGAACCAGATCTCTTAATTTTGTCACTTCTTTTGCAAACCAGTCAGCACGTCCATTGCCATAAATTCCCGTATGACCTCGAACAAAAGAAAAGAAAACTTGTACTCCTCTGCTTCGAAGAAAATTGAGATTAATATGCGTTTTAACTATTAGCTTATTTTGGGAATAAATGTTATTTAAGGCACACAAAGATGATAGGGAATCGCTGCAAATTAAGAAATTCGATGAGAGGATTTCGTTATTGCAGATCCAAGAGACTGCTTGAGCTATGCAAAGTAATTCAGATTGAAACACACTACACTCATCTCTTATTCTGAATTGGCGAGTTCCAATTTCAATAAAATCTTGGAAGATAAAAAATGCAAGGCCAACCTTAGTGTTGATTTTGCTGCCATCTGTAAAGTAGACAACTGGAAAGTTGTTTACAATATTTTTACGGTAATTAACCAAGTTAAGGGGAAATCGTTCAGAAGGAGGAGGGAGCTCAGAAACTCTCAAGGAACCATCTAGACACTTATTGGTACAGTTCTTCGTTGCAATCTTGAATTCATTATTTCTGATAATAAAGATGTCAATAGGTGGAAAGCCCGAAATAGCAAACACAGCTTCGTAGGATATCGTTCGATACCCAGAAATAACTTGGAGAAGAATTTTGCGTTGAATTTTTCGTAAAAGACGACAATATATTTTCTTCTTCAAGGCGGATTCCCAGATTTGTGAGCCTCATTTATAAACAAGCGAATGCCTTGTTTATAAATGAGGGATGATACATTAGACTTGATCCCAAAGCTATTTCTGGCAACTTTATTAAGCCCTAGCAGAATTTTTCACATTTACTTGAAAGATGCAAAACATGTTGTTTCCAACAGAATTTACTGTCAAGGACAACACCAAGATATTTTAGTTCTTTCACACAGTCAAGAGAAAACCCATTAAGGGTGAGGTTGCCAGTGAGAGCGTTCTTTTCTCTCTTCTCCAAGAACATAACTTTTGACTTGACAGCGTTAAACTCTAATTTAAAATTCTTTGTCCAGGTTGAAGCAAAGTCAAGAGTAAGCTGCGCTTGTCTGCAAATGTCATGAAAAGACTTTCCTGAAACAAAGAAGGAAGTCATCAGCAAAAGCAATCGTTTCACAGGAAGAAAAAGCCAAGATTTTTTCCAAAAAATCATTTATAATGACGTTCCAGAGGAAAGGTCCAGAAACGGATCTCTGAGGACATCCCTTGTTCAAAAATTTCTCTTTTGAGGAATGACCTAAAGATAAAGTCACATATCTATCCTTCAAGAAGCTGGAAATGACGGCAAATAAGTTGCCAGGGATGCTTGATCTTTTTAATAGACTTAGAATACCAGGCCACCAAGCATTATCAAAAGCACTCTTAATATCCAAGAAAACCAGGACTGTATGAAGGTTTCTCTTTTTTCCTTTTAAAACAATTTCATTAAGTTTCACCAAGGCGTCTTCCGTACATTTATGAGGCATAAAACCAAATTGGTTTTTATTGAAGTAATTATCTTTGTATAAACGCCAGGCTACACTGTTGGTAATGAGTCTTTCAAAACATTTACCCAAAGTTGACAGCAAACTGATACACCTTAGGTTGTCTAACTTAGGGACACGGACATCATTGACTTTAGGAATTAGGATAATCTTAGCATTTTTCCAACAGCGAGGAAAAGTCTTGAGACGAAGACATGAGTTAAAAACTGTTAGGAAGAGATCAGGGTACATTTAATGTAGTTTCTTGACAACTTCGTTAGGAATAGAGTCAGGGCCAGGTGCTTTTTTCAACTTCAATTTATTTATAACAGCATTAATTTCATGGATGGTAAAAGGCGGGTCATCTGTTACGCTGGTATAAATAAGAGCGTTACACTCCATATTTCTTTGTGACAATCATCCTCCTCATTCTCACAATCATCAGGAAAAGGATGGAAGAGAACCTCATTAATTGTCTCTTCAAAAGAATTAGTCATGGCTCCACTTGGAAGAGCAATTCCACTGAGTTCAATTATTTTCTGAAACTGCTGTTTAACTCCAAAAGTATAAATTTTTTTCCACACATTATTTACATTAATTTCATCCAAAAAGTTCTTCCATGAGCTTATTTTGGCGTCCGAAATGTTAAGATTATAATTAGTTCTTAACTCCTGATATTTACTCTTAAATATTTCTTTTAAAGTGGCATTTTTACATCTCTGGAATCTCCGTCTTGCAGCATTAACGTGTTTTCTCATGTAACCAATTTCTGTTGTCCACCAAGGAACTCTGTGCATTCCCCGCTTTTTATTTGGAAAGGACATTTTGCAAGAATTAAGAATAATAGAAATTAGTTCCTTTGCAAGATCATGTAGAGATTCTGGATTTTGGCGAGAGACAATGAGATCACTAATACTGGACAGTAAAAATTTAGATGAGTCATAAAAGAGTTTCCAGTTCGCTTTTTTTCAGATTAAAGATACAACTGTCACCATCATTTGTTGGAGAATTGAAATCTAGAGCAATATCAAATTCAATTGCTTTGTGGTCGGAGAGAGAATCATAATCAGGCAAATGCCAACAAGAAACGTCTTCCAGTAAATCCGTTCCAACTGCAGTTACATCAATGTAACTAGATCCTCGAGAGCCGCAAAATGTAGGACCGTAATCTTCATTTATGACAAAGAGGTTATGGGCACTAATAAATTCAATGAGCTTGGTGTCTCTAGAGTCGGAAAAGGGACTGAACCACGTTTCAGATTTACTATTTGCGTCCATAGACCAGACCAGTTTGTTAATGGGCATGCTGGAAAAAAAATTTGGTTATTTTTTTGTAAATCAAAATCAATATTCTTGGAGGGTTCGAAATAATAAGATACAAACAAATAGGATACTCTATTAATGTTCAAACGCACTGTCACCAGATTGTAATCAAGGTAATTTTGATCCAGAAAAGTTGAAATATTTCTATTTCTGACAATAATGGCTGCTTTAATCATGTCAAAAGAATGACTGAAGAAAACTATGTAAGACGATGAAAAACCAGGAAGAGATCCCTTGTATGAATGAGGTTCTTGTACCATCGCGACATCAATATTTCTGGCTTCCATTTTCAAAATAAGCTGCTGCGTAGCACTTTTCAATTTATGCAAATTAAGTTGCAAAATACGTAAACGCGGTTGAGAGAAAAAAACTATTCATAAGTTGTCTGGGATGAAATAAGTTTCTCCATAAATTGATGGCATTTGCAGCAGCTAGAATAAGGTTTGTGATTTACATTAACCTTTTTATTAGGATCTCTTGTTTTCTTATTAAACCTTATAGAGTTTACGCAAACCTGAGTAGAGAGATTGCATTCACTACTCTTGTGTTCTCCAGCACAAGCCATTTTGACAAGCCTTATGGTGATAACCAAGGCACTTAAAACAGCGGTTAATGGCTATGAAGTCTTGGATTTTACAAACGTTCCAGTTTGCTCTCAGGAACTTCAAATTCAGGCACAAATTTCGACAGTTTGGATTCATTTCTAAAACCAAATGCCGGGAGTTTTCGAATTTTTTAAGAGTGGAACGAATTTTTGTTTCCTCCCAAAACTGTACTTTCTCTTCCAATTCCGGATTTTGATCTTTCAAAAGTTGGAGAACATCATGGTCACTAATTTCATTTGGAAGATTTTTCAAAAGCACATTTGGGTTTCTCTTCTTCGGAGAAGACACTTTAAGAGTATTTGTCTTTTCTTTTATTGCTGTTAAAAATCTGCCTTTATCCTCCTTAGAGACACATTGTACCAGCATACGTTATTATTAATAGTCCTCATCTTTTTTACCCCTACTTGAATTTTTCTCGGATTTAACTCCGTTCTAATAATTTGCCGCACCTCCTCAGATGTAAAATTATTTTCATTGGCACAGACAATAACGTTATTCAAAGAATGACTTGCATTCTCAAAGATAGATGGCGCCACGATACTAGCATAGGATGGTTTTGCAAATGACGCCGAGGCAACATCACTATTTTTTAAATCAGCAGATCCATTCACAGATTTTGAAATATACGATTTCAACTTACCCAAAGCAGTTCTTGCATCTTCACGCAACTTTTTGCTTAGATTTCCAGCACAGTTTAACACGTTTTCCAAGTTTTCGAAGCAATCCTCAAGCGATCGAAATGACGCGTCAACATCAATGGCCGCCATGTCGGCATCCTCTCATGATTGTATATTGGGTCGCGAATATTGAAATTTTAAGAAGCACTGTCTTAATATATTTTTACAGAACACATTTATATACATATTTTTAAGGCAATAATATGTGTGCTTAGTTTCTACTCGTACAGCAATAAAATTATGTGTATACCTATTGTACTGAAAACATTTTTGTGAGAGTAAAATTTTCATTATTATTCTTAAATATATAAAAAAAAATTCCTGGCAAGATTAAACATGAATGAAAAGTGATTTATGAAAACTGATATTCTTTCTCTTGGAAAAGAATGTATAATACTTAAGAAGATGATTTTTAGAAAATATAATATGTTTACACAGGCCTTTTAGCAAAAACTGGAAAAATTGAGAAATTTAGTACTTTGAAGAAATAGTAAATTGATATAGACATCAGCAATTTTTATGCTTGTAAGTTAGTGTTTGCTTAGGCAATATTTTAAATAAATCACCATTAACTGGTCATAATTTAGGATCTTTAGACATGAAGGTGCAAATATTTTGGTGTTTTACCTCAATAGCAGTATTTTTTCTGATATTTCTTTACATTTTTAAATTTTTATTTCAATATTTCTTTTTTTAAAAATAGGAAAGCATAAGCTGCACTACGACGTTGGCACTTAAATTCAATTTTTTTATGATATATTTAGATAAATTAAAACTTCAAACTCAGATGTGTAAGTACACAAAGAGTATTTTTTTATTATTTATAACACTCTTTTAACGAAGTTTAATTTAAAATATTCTTCTTAATAAAATATAAATAGAAGTCTTGAAATAAAAACAACTAATTTAATTCTTAAATATCAATATCACGTTTTCTATTTTTTTATCCTTTTCAGACGTAATTTTATAAAACTTTCTAATCATATCTGTTAAACTTCTAAAGCAATTTTTCCCAAATGACTATTTTCAATTGTGCGATTGTTCTTTATTTCACATGCTTATAAGAGTGTTAAAATCAACAAAAAAAAACTGATTTTCACAGTCTTTATTTTCCAGTTTGAAATAATATGGGAATATTATCAAAGCATTGAAGTTTGTTTTTTTTAATAAAAAAGGTGTCTTATAGTTATATGTGTAATATACTTGATACAAGGAGTAATTATAGTTATTTTAAAAATATAAATTCTACTGTTTAATTGTATTTTAAAGCATTGGCTCATGTTCTGTATTGTTTTATGGGTCTTTAGTTCCACAATATCTTAGAATAAATGAATATATATTGGAGAAAATTATATCAAGTTACTTGAATGTTATATTTTAAGCTTTTTAAAAGATAACAACACTCAATATTATATAATTAAGATGTATTTAAATTACTGTTATTTTATGAAATATACTTACTTTTTTTTTAGACGAAAAAATTACTTCATGCTCTTTAAATGTGTAACGTTAAGGCAATGTTTGCAAATTATTTCAAATATATTAGGACATAATACACACAACTATAAATAATTTTTAAAAAAATATATCTAGTAATTAACGTGAAAATAATTTTCTGCAAGCAAATAAATATTATCATGTAAACAATTCTTTGTATATAAAAGAAATTCTTTTCAGGTACTTCATTTAAACTCCTCCCCTTGGTATTTCGATCAGTATTTTGCAATAAACGTAATTAATTACCTCACGTTTATCAGAAGAAGAAAAAATCAACACTTTAAGGCTGTAATGCTTAATCGAGAGTACTTCCTCGGGAACTTATCAAATGTGCTAAAATAATTGATTAATTACTTTATAAGCATCGTAATTTCGATATATTTCAGACTCAATAGGGAAATCATCGAGCTTTATTTATGGTAATAAAAATACTCAAAAGATGAAAATGATTACTTTTCATTTATATATTGATACAATTTATACAGCTTATAACTTATTTTCTTGTTTAAGGCATAAAAAAGAAAATGCTTCTAACAGTTCAATTAAAGTGTTTTGTGCTTTTTTCTTATTATTTTAAACACAAATTAATGTGATGGGTTTAAAAAGTAGTTTACCTAATAATGTGCAATGACAATTCAGCCTATAAAATTGACCAATTTAAAACAAATTCCTTCAATAAAAAAAATCGAAAGAAATAAAGCATGGTTGATAAAATTCCTCTTTCATTGCTCATCAAATAATTAAATTTTTAAAAGCAATAATTTTTGTGATTAGCAATGATTTAGCTTTGAACTGAAGAAATTCAGTTGAAACAGAAAATTTATTATGTAATTTTTCAAACAAGTAGTCAGAAATGCTTTTATCGCCGTACAAGTCAGAAAATTTCAAGGGTTATTGAGATGGATAAGTTGATTTTATAGACAGATTAAGAAAATTTAGTTTAAAGCTTATAATGTCTGTCATTTTAATGAGATACATTGATTGAGTGTAAAAAATTGTCTTATTAGACAAGTAAATTTAAATTAGCAAAAGTAGAGTTGCCTCCAAACAATGACAATACAAACTGAGAAATATGATTATTTCCAACTAATAGTGATTTATCAAGAGTAACACAGTATTACAATTTTTGATAAAAACTTATCTATCTTTAAGATCTGCAAGAAATCGACATCCTTTGATTTGACGGAATTGGTTGATTGCATGATACCCGGGTATCATTTTGCTTTATCTTGTTTCATTTAAAATTTTATATCATTCTATAGACACTTAAATACAGACGTTTATTTATTTGTATTATTACCACATAATGCAAATTTATTTCTTGAGTTTAAATTTATATGCTAGAATATAAAACAACAAAAAAATTGTTAAATATTTTTTTTTTTATTTACGTGTATTTTCTTAGCTTCAAATTGCCGTTCTCATTTTTTACTGAACATATTATTATTTAGACACAACTGAAAAATAATGATTTGTTTTCAGTTGCTTAGGCGTATATTGATGAAACGAGAAAACAATTTTTTCTGTCATACATATTTTATTTAAAACACACAGTCGATTTGTATTGCATCTCTCAAGGGTACATTGCGTACTTAAGAAAATGCATTATAAACGATTTCAGAAGAGAAAAAAATGACACTTCGTAGTAGATTCACAGGAAATAGTAGTACCTAATCATTTGCTTTAATCGCACTTCTAATTTTGCGTAAATCTTAAGGATAAAGAAATTCTATCAAAATATAAAGCAAAGCAAGAAATAAAATAACGAAAGTAGAGCAAAATTTATACTTTATTTTTATTTAGTTTCGGATCAATAACTGAACCTTTTGTTAATGTTGCTAAATGCACATTTAGAAGACTATAGATTCAATAAGATTACTAAGCACGTTGAAAAGAGCATAATTATGTGGAAGAAAGTCTAAATAGTGCTGAAAACCTTTTTATACAAACTTAAATTTAAAAAAATAATATTGGTACTAAAAAGGAGCAATCAACTAAAATTAAAAAACATATTTGCACCAAAAGTATTAACTATCGTTTTATACAACAAATATATGTTTCATGATTTTTTAATACAATGGAATAAGAATATAATTCTCAGTACAAGTACATGACCGGGGTTTCATTTCTTCACTTTTACGCTAATTTATAAATACATTTCCTAAACTTTCATTTAAATGGAAACTGAAATCAAAAGTTATTTATATTTTAAATAAGACCAGATACCTAAACAATATGTAAGGATATTTAACATTTAATTCGGAAATTTCCTTAAAAATTACATAGGGTTTAGCCATGATATAGGAATTATTTTCAACATTTTGGAGGATTAGAATGTATTTTAAAATAAACCTTAATGGCATAATAATTAAAATGACAATAAATGATATCATAATGATTTAAATTATAGAGTTAAATATGTAATGCTTAATCTGGAAGTATTAAGGACTTCAGTAAATACTTAAATAGCCTTCTATTTCCGAAAACGGGTATTAAATTTATTTGTACAATTCGTAAATGTTCACAATTAAACCATAATTTTTCCGTATAACAAAAGATTAAATTCACCGTAATTCCTCAAACACTTTCTCGTTCTCTCTCATTTAAAAGAGTATAACTTTTAAAAATGTGAATCTTCTTTCAAAACGATTGAATTTTTAATATCAATGGATAGTGGATGTATTTTAATTAATTTTAAAAGAGATTTTCACATCGATTAAAAGAGTTCTACAATTTCCAAAGAATTCCTAGTTCTTATTACCTGGTTATATGCCTCATCATGGTGAAAAGAGAATTATTAAAAAGACAAAGTAAAAAGAAAAAAAGAAAAATCCGAAAATTTTTCATAGAAAACTAGCAATCTCAGTTAAATGTCAGAAGACTACTACCTCAATAAAGGTAATAATTCAACTTTTATGTTTCCTCATTAGAGAGAAACTGTGTTGTTTATTTACGGCATGTATAAGACTTCATAATTTTAGGTACAGAGTGTAGTGGTTTTAGTCTAACATAGGAATGTGTAAATAGAAGCATGCGGGCCATATGGACCCCCAAGAGATTTTAGCTGCCCGAGAAAACTGTCAGAGAACAAGATATACAGAAAATGTTCTCTGTGTTTTCGTCAAGATAGAGTTTTGTGCAAAGCTTTTCTGGCATGTAGGTAAGCGGAAGTAAATATAGATTCCATTTAGCGGACATCTAATACCCTCTCTCTCAAAAAAGCACTTCAAATCTTCAACTTTACTTCTTTATCAAAAATGACTACTATAAGGTAATAAGTTATCAGTAGTTTAGTTTAAACAGAAGGCATCACTTGAAGGTGAGACTGAATTCACTCCTCCTTACCCTCCAGTGGATTTCCAGCCATTGTAACAATTCCGGAAATGAGAAAGCAGATAGACTTGCTAAAGCAGGATCTCTCATGTTCCAACCTGATTCTCCTGATAACATCAAAAGACTCATTTACATTAAACTGTAACTTTATAAAATCCCCCAGTATTGTGAGGCAGCTGCAGGTAAAAGGTGGAATATCTTGCTTAACAAAAATGGTAGAATCCCCAGCTCTCTGCCTCAATCTGTTGGAATTGTGTGCTTTCGATTACTTATTGGTCATGACTATTTGCAGAGGCAATTACATCGCATTGGAGTAAAGGATTCTGTGAAATGGATGATGACCACCTCAGACACTACCCCATTGTTTTAAAGTTTTTGTAGACAACCTTATGGAGGTAAATGTTGATTCTTTTTTTTGCTTCGTCATCCTTTTATTGGGCTGCTTGTTGACTAATTACAGTTATGTTGAAGATGGGCGTAGGATAAAAACAATAGCTGAGTTTATCTTCAGGCCATGATGAGATTTTCTACACGCAATATCATTCCTGAATAGGAAAATTGTAGAAAAGTGTAAAAGGGTTCATTTGTGGCTCATTATACGTATTCTAAAATTTAATGCAATTGCAGCTGTAGATATGAAATTACTTACAATGATAAATAAACTGAATAAAACTAGCACTAACCTATTTAACTTATATATATTGATTTTTATGATACAACTGATACACACTTTTCTGAGATGCAAAATTAATTCATGAATACAATCGTTTATAAAGGGACCACCCTCCAGTATCCCCAGCTCCTGAAATATAGCCCTAAAACCAAAACAATTGCCCATTCCTAGATATAGATAGTTTATAACAAAAAGTGGAAAGCTTGATCTATGGCAATAAAAGTAATGCGTAGCTTTTCGTTAATTATTTACTCCCCGTTAAGCATGCTTCAAAAATTTCCCTCCATAAGCGAGCGGTCTCTTTCAGATGTGTCACATCATATTTATGTTTGAGGATGATTTAATCATTTCAGTGTTGAGGTTTGACATTAAAATATATTTTATAAAAAAAAAAAAAAAAAACAATATACAAAATATAATCAGAAATTGAAATAGTTAAACGAAAAAAACATAAAAAAAGACAATTGTTAGTTATATCACTGTGCCATCACTTTAAGATGCCTTAATGCAGTCTTCATAAATCACCTTACGATACTCAAAGCACATAGAGCAGTTTTTCTCAAACTGTGGAGCGCGCCCCCCTGGGGGGGGGCGCGATGACCTTACGAGGGGGCGCGAGCATATCGAAAATAAAAGATTTAAAAAATAATTAGTTTACCTGAATGAATTAAAACAAAATACTTACAGACATAATAAAAAATGCACTTTTACTCTGATATAATTTATAAGCGATATTAAGCCATCAAAAATAAAAACGTCTTCAATACCTAATTAGCTACCTTTGATCCTATAACCAAATAAAAAAACTTTTATTTGATTTGCTGTCATCCAGTGATGAGAGATTTTTTTATTACGCTTTTTTCAACCTAACATACTACTCTTTCAGAGAAAAAACAGATCCCGGACCCAGAATCGAAAAACTTTAGGGACATAAAAAATTCATCACTGTCATTATTTTTGAAATACTGCACATTATAGCTGTAATCTGTTTGACCTTCTAAGTGATTGGTACAGTTAGTTATGACCCCTCTCTTATGTGTTCTCTGTTGCGCTTTTTTCATGCAAAAGAGTTTTATGATATTTGGAAAACCACGGACAGCACACACACACACAAGCACATGAAGGATTACTTGGCCAAGACATATTTTTATAAATATTCTCAACGTATAAAGCATAACGAAAAACGTTTCACACAATCTTTTTAGCAGTAACATACATATTATCATAATGAATATACTTTTTATCCGGAAGTGGTCGCGCGGGACACACAGATTACGAAATCGTTAATTCTGACAAAACTGTTTATTTGTTACCAAAGAAAAATTAAAAAGTCCTTGAAAGTAGGTAAGTAAACTTTCTCTTAGTTAAATTATTCTCTGCAATCATGATTTGTATCGTGTACAATAATAAAATTATAAAAAAAAAGGATTGGGGTGACTCAATAACCCCGACCGTATCGAGTGCGTGCCTACTACCGGGTTAAAACATGTTGAAGTCTTTTCGCTTTAAATATTAAAAATAATACAATTATTCTTCATCGATATTTTATATTATTAATCATTATTTAACATCAGTGGCGCACACAAGGGGGGAGTCCTGACCCCCCCAAAGCCCTTGATTTTTTTTCTGATTGATTATAATTCTAAGTTTATAGTACACAAAATTTAGTTAAGTATTTGTTATTAATGATTAATTTTATTAATTAATGCTAATTATTTATTTAAGAATTAGTTTTCTACTGTGCTTTGTTAACGAAAATCGACAAAATCAAAAGGAACCTGATACATGATTGGTGAACTTTCAACCCCAGACCCCCCCTTGAAAAATTCCTGTGTGCGCTACTGTTTGACATCAATTATAAGTGCTAATTCTGTGGGGCTTAAAATTACAATTCGCTTAAAACTAATTATAATTTGAGCAACGATTTAAAAAAAAATCATTTTACGTTTTTGTAAACATTGCCTTACAATTCAGCTATTTATATCAATAATGTTTTATTTTCTTATAAATATAAACTCGTGCAAAGAGCGGGCACTTCAGCCGGTATACTTTTAATGTATCAGTGCTGCACAGACTATTTTTTAACTAATTAATTAATACTAAATTAAGAACAAGTTTAATAAGTATTAATGACGTCCATGAGCTTGTCTTGGAATGCAAAGTTTTTATAAGGAATGCTTATTATTAGAAATTGACCCTCTGAGTTCTTTTTCTATATTTAGCAGATATCTATATTTTGACTTCTAAGCAGCTACCGCATTTTGCGATATGTTCAATTTAAAAATTAGAGAAAGGAAAAATAACATAATAATTATCCTATTATTTTTTATTTATTTATTTTTTCTTAAAAGTAGTATACAAAATTTAATATTTATGTTACTAATTTGTACGGTTTATAATAAAGATCGTTGCTTTAGTGTCAAAGTGCATTATTATTGCATTCAGTATATTATTAATGTATAAGGGGGGGCGCGAAAAAAATTGTGATCGAAAAGGGGGGCGCCAGTATTGAAAGTTTGAGAAGCACTGACATAGAGAGATTTTTCATACAATGTATTACAAAATTTAAATACTTTTTCCTTAATATACTGACAAGAGGGAATAGTACCTTACATTTTAAGTTTCTGGTGATGTTTCTCTTTGTTTTCGTTTTGAATGGGTCGTTGTATATCAAATATTTCTTCACTCCTGAGTCAAAATGAACGAGTTTCGTGAATGTTACACTGAGACTGACTTTGCAGGTGCTCTTTCAAAATTTCGGCACCTAATTTTTCTAGATATGTGCTCGTGTATCTGAGGTATTTTTATTCCCATATAGATAATTTGGGAATTTTTTCCAGCTACATTGAGAATTGAATGAAATATAGCAATGACTAGGAGCGTGGCATCTCTCAGATGTATTTCAACTCCCAGTAAAAGATAACTTCTATACAGAAGTTTCAAAATACTTGTTTCGAATTATTTTCATATAAAATTGAAAACAATTTTGCAAGAAAAAAACCAAAAATAACGAAACAGTACAAAGTTATAAAAACGGACTTTATTGGGCGTGCAGTATCTATCAAATCCAATCGCTCGGCCACAAGAAATAGGAAGAAAATCGTAATTGCCCTTGACACTAAATCCTAGGGTTAGTGACGAAAGGTAAATATAAGAAGGAGCCAACCTACCTAACGGATAGTTAAGAGCTATGAAGTTTGAAATCAGGCTGTGTTAAAAATTGAGAAATGTTTTTATAATATTTTAATTTAATTTTGTAACTATAAGCACTTCTTCAAATCTATTTAAAATGAAAAATTCTACGATTTTGTTATATATTCAGCGTTAACTTCAAGCTGTTTAGTAAGAAATCTATGAATGCTGATTAGATTGAAATACTTGATGATTTCTATTTTAAGCAAATTCAATGCTATTCTACTTTTTTAAAGCTAAATACTCAGAATGTCTCTTAACTTTATGGTGTACAAGTCTAAAAATGGGATTACTTACTAGTTGATTGATAAAAAAAATGTTTTTAAAGTAATATAGGTAAATGCAATGGATTATTGCACCCATTTCATCACTTTGGGGTAGGACAAATTCTCTCGAAAAATTCTCTTCTAAAAATCAACAAAGTGTCACTCTCTGATAAAGCACGTTTTCCTTTCAAAAAAATAAAATATAAAAACAAAAATTCTTAGGTAAAAATGATAAACTGTGGAAATGTTGAAAAATATTGATTATTTCCAGCTCAAGACTTCCACATTTTCTTCCGCTTCCAAAGCGCTCTGGATTTATATATCTACCATCAATCTTGGTAGGAAGCTGAACGTGAGATATTGTAGTGCATTGAGTATTGAAGACACCGATGCAACCAATAACTTTTGTCCCTTGTTATTAAAAAAAAAGAATTCTTACTTTGAAGAATACTTTAAAATGAAATAATTCAAGATTTATTGCTTCTCGAGTACGAAAATCATATCGCCATAAAATCAATCCTCTTACTGTTAGAGGAGAAGATGAAATCCTTTCACAGGTAAGGATAATAAACATAGACGATATTTTATAACTATCTCTTTCTTTTCTATACAAACTATTGTGGCATTTTTGGTGCTTCAATTTATCTGGATCTCTTAGCAATGCAACATAAATCATTTCATTTTAAGTTTGGTTTTAAAAAGCATAGTTTCATTACCTGATTTTAAATATATATATATATATATATATATATATAATACACATGTTCATTAATTATGCAAGAATGTAATTTTTTGGTATGGATAATTAAATAAATACCGTGATAAAAAAGGTAAAAACTAAACTACTTTTACTTCTTAAAAGAGCTACTACAACATTTGGATGGTACGAGCTCATATCTTAAGAATTATATATATAATCAAATTACATTAGTTAGTAAAGTTATATTATAAAAACCAGTGAAATTAAAAAAAACATTCAGCTGAAAAGATATTTATTAAAAAGCCTGCCTAACTACCCAATTATATCAAAATATTAACGCAATTATATCAATATATCTATAGTGTTTTGTAAGGGTGGATTAACATATAGATACGGATATTTAGGCATCAGCATGAATATTGAGACATATGAGACACATATACTTTTGTATCTAAACGTACCTCAGGTAACGATATAATTACCTGGTTTAACCCTTATATTTAAATGTTGTAAATGTCCACGCAATGAACAAAAATTTCTTCGAAATAAGGCGTGTTTTTATATAGCTCTCAAATAAATACAACTTATTTGCTTCCAAAAGAAAATAATTATCGGATGTAAAATATACACAATAATATAAACTATATCAAAAATATACAAGATGTCAATTCATAAATGGCAAAATCATAATCACAATGTCGTATAATTCAAATGAAAAACACAGTTGCTGTCGAAATTTTAATTTCAATGCTACTTCCCGGCATCGTCCTTATAGGTTGTAAAAATCCTCTAAGAGCTTAAAAAATTATATTCTTAAATAGACACCTTATACTGGTTTAGATTTTTTTAAGTGAAGCTATTTTTTCACCAAATTTGGTGATTTGGTGGCATTTTTTCAGTCAAGTCATAGTCACTTAGCATACTTAGCATTACTAAAAAAAATATATTTTTCCTTTGAACACAAACAAACAAATGCAGTATAAGTGACAATAAGTAAGGACAATAAGTTCAAATTTCACATCGGCAGATCTCAGGCGCTTCCCTCTGGGAAGAAATCTGGGCTTCAAATTATTTGCGGTAATTGTTATCGCCTAAATGGTACCACACTTTAAAGTGATATCAGCTCCTGGGGAACGCACTAGGTCGTCAAAGGTAGAAATCTCAATACGCAATCCCATTACAAAAAAACACACACACACACACAGACAAACTTTTTTTTCCTCAATGGCGCAAGAAAGGAAAAAAAAAAAGTATACGATTTCCATAACAATATAAACTTCTTTATATAATATTATCTAATCGAAACATTATTATTAAACATCTGAATTTGCTTCATGGTAAAATCAAATTTACGTATAGAACAAAGCATCAAAGAAATAAGTAAATAAAAATAGAATCATTAAGTTGATTAAAAATATAATTGTTCTTTATTTTTTTTAAATAATAAAAAAATCTCAAAAAATCCAGAGGATTTATACAAAGCTCAATATATCTTGCAAAAGACAGAGTTAATATCTGAACCATTAAAATGTAGTATAACACGATTAATTAAAAACTTAAAAAAATAACAAACCTTTCATTATAGTAAATTTCATCAAAATTTTAAGTCAATACTTTTAGTTATTTATTTTTATTTTTAATGCATACATGTGTAAATATACTTTAAAGGAAATGTGTGAAATAATGCACGACACAATTACCATAAGGCGGCCTAACATAATTCATTTCCCTACAATCTTTATTCGAAATATATTATTTAAATAATAATTTATTTTTTAAATATTTCATAGTTTCTTTTTCACAATTTAAAATAATGAAATCACTCAGATAAAGTTTGTATTGGAGCATATAAAGGCTCGAAAAGTTATTTGTACAATTATTTTTTAACAATTAATAAAAAAATAAAATTTAGTTTTGTAATTTACAAGCAAATATTGAAACTAACTTTTTTAAAATCTGAAATCACACTCCATTAGCATACATAAACTCTAAGAAATAATCCTGGCTTAAGAATTTTTTCATATACAGCTTAAGAATTTTTTTTGTATTTACATTTGCTTTAGAAATCCTAAATGTTTACTTTAACGAGAAAACAATTTTTCATTTTAACTCTTCGTTGTAGCTATTATAAAAGAGCAGTTCGAAATATCTATAATTATATAAAATAAATGAAGTAAAAAAGAAAAGAAACTAATTTTAATTTCCAAAACTAATAAGGAAAGTTATCTATGCTTCATTAAACGTTAATAAATCGGCTAAAAACGATATATTAATATTCCATAATCTCAAAAAGACGGCAACGAGGAGCAACGGAATTGAAATCCTATACCAAATTAAAATTACTTTAAAGCATTAGTTTTTAATTATACCAAGATGCTTTTAACATGCATCATTTTGTAATTTTCATTATTTCCGACAGATGGATTAATTTATTCCCTAGTTATATTCTTTTATTTTTTCCCCTTTCTCTTTTTGGTATATACGAGTCGAAACAAAACGAGTTTCGGAAATTTCTCCTTTGCAGTTGAATAATTAGCATAGATATTACAATAAGCAATTTAAAGTAATTTTAGCAACAGTTTCAGAGGGGAAGAATTTTCTTTTAATGTATTCATAAATTTAAAAACGCAATGTTACGTATAATCTTCAAAATGCATTGCTAATGAAAATAACATCTTAGCTTTAAAATTATTTCAAAGAATGAGACGCTTCATGGAGCCTGCAAATTCTACTTTTTTTCTTATTGGATCTCTGAAGATTATCAGAATACTTTTCATTAAAAATATAAAACGTTTTAATATATAGGGACATTTTTAACATACTGAAGTGCTTCATAACTTGTTCATAAGTCATCCCCCTTTTCAAAACTAAGTGCACGAATTAATCGTTTCTGAAAAGGACGAGAAAACTATTAATGATCGAAATAGTTTAAATAAATTTACGCTCAATTTTCTGGGACATTAATTACAGTTATTCGAAAATCATTATGCTGACAGAATTCTTCAAAACGTAATTTGTGTCTGCATTCCAGCCCAAACAAATAAGTATAGGCTGCTTATAGGAACATATTTCAGTTTGCATCAAGTAATATTTGTTTTCATCTTGTTAATGGTTAAATATCCGGAGCAATATCCTGTAAACGTTGATTGAAAAGCCCAAAGCAATTACGCATGTCCGTAGCTTCTAACGAAAAGCAGAAACAGGCCCAGCCCTCATTAACGCTGTAATGATCATCTGATTCGCGATATATGGACCAATGGACATAAGGATCCATTACTGTATCTAGTAACAAAGCAGAGTTGGTGAAGCAAGACCATGTAATGAAGTTTTAGTAAAGAGTACGGAAACATGTGCTATATTGATTGCAGACAATTGACGAAAAGTGATCAGTGGAAATATGTTCAAAAACATTGATGCACTTTGATTAAGTCAAAAAGAAAATTGAATTTAATACAAGCTTAAAGCATAACCTAGTTGAATCAGACAAAATAAATGAATTGCACTTAACTTTATGTTTAATTAAGGCATTATATATCGAATAAGCAAAGATCTTTCAGGAATTTGATTACATTTGGAATTAAAAGAAAATTACACAATTTGCGTATAAGGACATTGAATAAAACATTCAAGCAAAAATTATAACTTTCTTCGTTGTTTATCATTGAATATCATTGCATATCTTATATTTTAATTGAATTATTTAGTTCAACGTTAATCTGAAGATGTTAAACTGTATATGAACACAAATTAAATAACAAAATCCTTGCAATATAATAAATGAATTAGTTAAAAATGATTTACTCACGGTGCATTACAATTAGAATATTATACTGAAGTTTTATGGATTTGAAACTGAAGAAGCGTACTTATTCAAATATTTTACTATTTTTTCACAATGATCACTTGTTTAATATTTTAATTGCTCCAGAAGAAAATTTATATATTTAGAAACAAAACGCTAAAAAATATTTCAAAAAATATATTTTAAAGGAATTTTAAATATACCATGTTTGTGCACACAATTTTCTATTAAATTATATATAGTATACAAACACATTTTGATGATATTGTATAATTTTTTCAAATATAGTAGTTATTTCACGAATAATTCGGCCCAGCAAAAAGTTCTTAGAAATATTTTTATGAAGTTTTTGATTTATAAGACATATTTCCTTTTTAAAAAATAAGATATGTACTTTGTTATTTGCATTAAAAGTTTTTAAGTATTTCCCCAATATTTTCATTTAACAAAAACTACAAAAAAGTGGAAAGATGTCTTTTATATATTACATCACAAAAAAAGTATTAATTTTCTTTATTTGTTTACCTATTGTTAAGAAAATATTTAATTCAGATATGAAAAAATGTGTACTTTTAATTCAATTCATAAGTTGAAAAATATTACATAGAAATATTTTCACTTTTCAAAAAAAAAAAGTTCTCACTAAGAATTTGACAAAAAAAGCTTTTAACTTATTCTTCTAAAGCTTAAAATTTCTTTTATATTTTAGAAAGAAAATAAATAGTTATTTCTTTCATTTTGAAAGATTTCTGTTCTCAAAAAACTTCTATAAAATTAATTCCCATGATTTGAAAATGTATTTTGATGTTCTGAAAATAAAATAAAGCGTTTACATTTGTCTGATATTATCAAATAGATTCAAATTTAATGGCAATTACATCGCATTTTAGAATGTGCAATAAGTATTTCTTCTGAAACGTTTTTTTTTTAATACTAAAACTTGCAGCTATGAATAATCTAAAAACTAATAGGAGAAGCATGTTTAAATTTTAAATGGTAGATAGTATATAGATTTTGGAACATAATTAAAATTATTTCAATATACATTTTGAATTATTTTATTAGCAATAAAAATATAAAGTTATTTACAATTTGTTAAATATTCAATTAAAGATTAACTGTGTTAAATATCATTTAATAGAAAATGTGTGTTTTTACTTGGAAAACTGGATTATCTCAATAGTTTTTCTTTTATTAAAAACTGATATATTTTGTTACAAAAATACTCTAGGATTTTTTTTTAAATTTAGAAAACAATTGAAATTTTAAAAAAAATATTTTTTTTGGTATAAAAAGGAAATTTATTTTGAAAAGCATCATATATCACGTATTGTCTGATTCCTTATTTCTCTCAAACATTGAATTCAATATTTATAACACATAGCTAAGTATTTGAATTGTATATCAATTCTATGTAACATCAGTTTTAGTGAATATTCCAGTAATTGTATTATTATTCTACATAATTATATTAGATGCTATTTTCATTCAAAGTATTTGAATTATCACAAAAAAACCACGCTGTTTCCTACACTCCTCCCTTAACTGTAACTGAGTGTGCCAACGGCCAACGAACTCAACCAACGGCATCATTTGGACCACCCTGACTAAGCAAATGATGCCGTTGGTTGAGTTTGAATAACAGCCAGAGATGGAGATGGTACATATGTTTATATTACAAGAAAATAAATATTTACAGTTAAAGTTTACACTAAAAGGTAGTAATGCGGTTAAATGAAAATTACACCTTTGAATGTGCTGCGGATTGATGCAGACAAGACCTTGCGTCCGTCCGTTGCGTTTCCAGTTTACAGAATAGTCGCGGTACGGGGTTCAAAAGTTTCCGTTGGGGTAGGAAAGCGGGAAAGTATGGCGCACTCAGTTACAGTTAAGTGAGGAGTGTAGGAAACACATGCATTTCCTCTTCTTATTTATAAAAGAAATTTTGTTTTTCCTACCAGTTGCTTGCGGTATTGATAAATTTTCTATTTTGGATTTAAGACGAAAATACTTAATTTTTTACAAGGCAATACATAAGTATATGGACTAAATATATTTATGAAGGTAGAATTTTTTTTAAAATTCAGATTAGTATAACTTTTATAAAAATACTACAGAAAATATATTCTTATAAGATATATAATCTTTGTATTTTTAGCAAGAATTTCCATGAATAAGATATATTTATGTATCTCAAATACTTTTTTAAATTAAAAAAAAGGGAAAATACACAGAACTAATAAAATCTCTACCCTGAATTACTTTTATTCTAAATTATCAATAATTTTTAAAATGAATTTTTTAAGATTAATGTTGTTATATCATGTTATATTAAATTTTTCAACTTCCTTAGAAACACCGTTTTATGCACATTAGAGTATTTCAGATTATTTAAAACGTAAATTTCTAGAGTCACTCAAATCAATCAGGGAATTTACGGGCATTAATTAGCTGTTGTGAAATTTTATTCAACTTCCATTTTGTGGTTTTTTTTCCTAAGAGAAATGACGAAGACAACAACTGAACTGTATTGGATCGTTGGAATATCACTTCTACAGAACTAAGGATATAATTTTAATTCATGGAATGGATATAATTTTAATTCAATCTTATTCATAACATTAGGATTTAATCCCCATCTCAGTTTATGCATTTTCACGGTGAGACTAAAGAGCACAGAAACAGAGCTTCCTCGGGCAATTCAACATAAATCAAAATTCTATGATTGTTGATTGTTAATTATTGTTCAGTGTCTAACTACGCTCAAGTTATGAAAACAACATTAAAGGAAACTTCGGACTCTTGTAGATTTCACTCACCTCTATACGAGGTGTTGTAGACGTAGTCGAGTTTGGGGTTGCAACGGCTTCAATGTTGCAATATTGGTTTGCACAAAAAAAACAAATTAATTCTACATCACACAAATACATCATGTCAAGTTTTTTTTTTTCGAATTTCGTAGCCTGCTACCAAACATTTCTTCATATAAGTCCAAAAAAACTTGAAGTTCTTAAGAACACAGACATTATATTGGTATTTTTTTAATGCAGGAATGTTGGAATTTTTTTAATGAAATGGCAAATTTTTTTGTCTACAACCATTACCAAGTGTGGTTTTACCTTTCAGTCAATATTTGAAAAACAATTGTAGTAGAAAATCTTAAGGTGCCTGACTAGTTGCGGAGACATTTTTTTGAAATTTTGCTGAAAATTTATTTTTAAACTCATTTTTTGTTTAATTATAACTGAAAACTAATAAAAATAGCAAAAAAAAATTTCTTTTAATGTATTTTTTTTTAATATGGCCAATTTTAGCTTTAAATTAGACGTTATTTGTACGTTACGTTAAACATAGTAAAATAAATTCTAATGCATAATATTTTAAAAAAAACCATAATTTTACTCAAAAAACAGTTACTAATGAATTGACCTAATATCTTTGAAAAATTTTAATTTGTTACTGAACTAGAAGTCAAAAAGTGCATGCAATGTAAATTTTTCAAAAATTTCACATTTATCACACAGAAAAAAAATCATAAAAATCGTAAATATGCAATTTTTTCTTAATCCCTAGGTCACAGCATACATACTATAATAATGCACAATTACGCAAAATTACAGACAATTATCTACAGAACTTTTTGAGATATCATGCTTACCGTGTTGTAAAATATCAAAAAATCTGTTTCAGAGAAAAATGCATTTAAAGATTTAAGATTCAAAATTTAAAAAACTATACTGCTAAAAAAACCTAAAACCTCTCTATATCAAAAGAACAAACATTTTCAAAGCAATTATGAATATTATATACTTTCTTCAAACTTCTATCTTTTAATATTTTTAACAATTTTATAGTGTCAAAAAGCTTTTTCTTAAAGTCTAAGTACACAGTTTACGAAATACAGATTAGACGTATAAAAAGCACTTTAAAAAAACCTTATTGCATTAAAAATAAAAACATTTTACTTAGAAAAACAAATATATATTATTCCATATTATTTTAGAAGTTAAGAAATATGTCATACAAAATATATTTGTGTTGTTTTACCAGTAAACATTCACGAAAAAACTCTTGAAAAATATTGTTTATCACAAAAGTTATCATAAATTATAGGATAAAAATCCTGCAAAGGAAGTACTTTAAAACCCTCCATATGAATATACTAAGCCTTCTGTTTTTTCATCCTTAGTACTTTTTGTTTTCCTAGCTGCTTTTCTTTTTTTTCGAAACAATTTCGCAATCGGTAAAGAATGTCTTAAAGATGTTGAAATCCGTTGTTTATCAAATTTAAGTAACTCTTGAGCAACACTTTCAGGAAGGGAACCATTTACATTTCGAATTACTGATAATATACCAGCATAACCAGAATTATAAAGTATTAGAGCTAATAATGCACCCAAACGAAATGTTTCCAATCCAATAAATATATTTTTGGGAACAATATTCCACAAAATGTTGTTATAACTTTCATTGCAGTTCTGTGTCTTACCATGAAGACATTTTTTCAACAAAGTTTCATTACACAGTTTTAGATATGTAGGCTTTATTTGGTATATAATTTTATTAGGAAGTCCTTGCTCAATTTCTTTGAGGGGACTCCCAGCTGCTTTGCCCTTTGGTAACGACACCAACTCTCAGATCCTTCAGGACACTGTCCATGCAATGAATTGTTTTTTCCAGATACACAGTGAAAAATGCAGCTATTACACTACTCATCGTCTTTTGTAGATTACCTACATTGCTTCAAATAGCTATTCCATAATAGTTCTGAATTCTGTCGATTAATTTATCAGTTAATTTATTTTTCCCTCCCAAACCTTTCGTCGTTTTTTTAATTGACGCAACCGCCCCCCTACACGTTTCTGTACATGACCTATACACTCGAGTTTGGTTACTGTATTAATTCCATAAATGTTTTTAACAGATTCATATCCTTTTGAGTCCCCATCTCCGTAGTATTCATTGTACTGTACATTCCTCACATTTGATCTCTCCAATATACGGTAGGCTCCAACAACCTCCATGTTCCCCACGGAACCTTTATAGTTCGAACATACATGTTTCGATGATTGTCTATTGCCTTTCGCGCATATGTGGCAATATTGTGTCATAACTTCAATGTCTAAAATTTTATCGGTGTCAACTGGTATGGCACTTACACACCCATTCAAAGATGAGTAGCCTCTGTGTTGCCAAGTACCATCAATGGATATTCCACATTTAGTGAAACTATTTGAGCCTTTGATTTCACTCAATGCAGCGTTGATGTTTTCTTGAGCAACGCGTTCAGTTGCTTTCAACAGTTTTCTTTCTTGATTGCGGAAAGCAAGTTTTGACAGGAAAGGTAAACCGAGGAAAGCACATAACTTTTTGCCAGCTGAAAATCCTTTCCCGATTTTCCTTAGCCCCAAAACAATTGAAGAGTTTATAAGACAAGAACCTTTCATCTTCTCTGTCGTAGGGAAACCTTTAAAGAAGGAGCAGTTTTTGCACTTTAGGTTCATATGTGAGCATAATCCACTGACAGAGTCTTCCATAAGTTCCAAGCCCCGAGAATAACAATCAGGACAACAAACTATGGCAAAAAAGGAAATCAAAGTTGTCCAGCTGACAATTCTACTGTCTTTAGAAGTTTCAAACAATCTTTTTGAGAAAATTTCCAAACTTGTATGGCTTGATTCCAACTTTTTGGCACTAGCGGATTCAGTAGAATTGAGCTCAGATGTTTCATCATTCTCATTAATAGTGGCACGAATGGTATAACGATTTCCAGTAAATCGGCGCTTCTTAGACCTCCCAGATCTTGATTTAGCCATAATTAATCAATATTTTGTCTTAAGAAAGACAGTTTTTTTCATAAAATATATTAAAATAATAAATTAAACGAGGAGCGAAGAATCGAGTAGCTAGAATATAAACAAATCGAAAAATGACAACAAACCTGTAAAGTTGTTGCCAAATTTTACTAAAACTATTAAATAATTTTTAAAAAAATATCACCATATTCAGTTTAATGTTACCAAAACTTAATATTTTATAAATAAATTCAATAAAATTCCAAAAAAGAGTAAAAATCTTTCAAATTCAAAGTACTTCCGGTTTCGATTTCTAACTTCCGGTTCGTTTTTGTTGTTCTCACTTGACATAAAAACTGCTATAACTTCGTAAGTAATTGGAGTACAAGCAAAAGTAAGGTATTTTTAGAAAGAAGAAAATTCAAATATTAAAAATATCAAATAAAATTTTTTTTGTCATGTTCATCAAAATTGATGATTTTACACTAGTCAGGCACCTATGTTGGTACTCTTTGGAACAATCCGTACACTTAATGAGTTCACTCTTCACAGACTATATTTCAATCTGTTTTACAGATTTTAAAATCATCCTAATTTTTTTATGTCTGATTATGATAATTTTTATGTACACTTAGATATATTTAACCTAGAATTGGCTCGAGATCTTCCAAACATTGCGATTATAATGTTGGTAGTGAGCAAAATGCTGAACATCTTATCCATATTATTCAAAATTAAAGGAAAAACAGAAAATTACATGTTTTTAATCCTTCTAATTTTATCTCCTTGTTTCCAGTAAACTTACAATGACATTTTTTTGTATCTTAGATATTGTAAATTTTTCATTGTTTTTATGTTATATCTTCATTGATTTGATTGCGTTATAATTTCAAATTTGTTCCCTTACTTTGTCTTAAATTTGTGTACATCTGCAAGCTGCAACTGATATTTCTGATGCAGGGAAATAATTATATCCAGTTTGAATAAGAAAATGAGAGGCATTTATATTATTTAATTCTGAAAGATTTCTAAGGTTAAATACTGCAAGTAATTGAAGCTAAAAAAGGGTTTAAAATAGCGCTAAATAAACAAATATAGGCAGGCAATTCCAGGTAGACAGTCTAGAAAGTAGTAGCTTACTCTTATGCTACGGGTTATCAGCGGTTACATTAAGGGGACACGGTACCCTGTACACATTTTTTTTTACTTAGATAGTTATAAGAATAAAATTACATGCACTGTATTCAAACACATCTGTAATAAACATTTCATAAGCAAAATACTATTTTTAAACAAACAATAATTTTAAATTTAAAAATTTTTTAAATTATTTAAAGTTATTAAAATTCCTACTACTTTTACAAATTTGAGTATTTTTGATCCATTTTTTCCTGATATTCCTGGAAGTATTTCCCACAGTTCTGTGCATGGGATTAGTATTACAAGTTATACTTTTATTTTTAGAATTTTTTTTCTCTTAGACACTGTAAAAAACAGTAAAAAAACAGCTATATCTAACTTTATAGATTTCTAAAAATATAACTGTTCCTCTAAATACTTATTCCATACACAGAATTATCAAACATATTATTTAAAACAACCAGAAAAAGTTTCAAAATTTTATAGTGAATATAAAAAAAGCCTTAGCATTTCAAAAAGATGATCATCATGAAAAATAAGAAGCTGAGAAAAAGCAGTTTAAAGTTTTTGAAATAAAAAAAATAATTGAAAGAGCTAAAATCTAGTATCCATTCTAATATATAATAAAATTCAAGTTGTACAAAGCATTTTTAATACAAAATTCATGCTGAATTAGCACATATTAAAAAGGAAATAAATTAAGATTGAATGGAGTGAAGTGATACAAACCAGTAAAAAAAATATATCTAACCTTATGGATCTTTTAAAAAATAGCTCTTCATATAAATCCTTAAGCTATGCATAGTATTATCACACATTTTATGCAAAAAAACCAGGAAAAGTTTCAAAGATTTATAAAGAATACAAAAAAAGTCTTAGCATTTATATATATGATTACGATGAAAAATATAAAGTCGTGAAAAATGTTTAAACTTTTGAAAGTCAATAACATACATGAAAGAACTAAACCTTGGCCTTCATTCTTACATATATTGCAATTTACGTCATAGTCAATAGTTTAAGACAGTAATATATTCTTACATATTATTAAATGTATTAAAATATTACAATATATATCAAATGCACTAATCAATTGTTTTAAAATTATAAAACATTCATTTTATGTTCATATGATAATTGTAAATAAATATTATTAAAAACCACCCCGTTCATATGTTATTCCTTCTTTTTTAATGATTGAAGCAGTTCGCCGCTTTTTTGCTAACGGAATTTTTTCCGAGCAATTGTGTACACCGCCAATCTTTTTCTTTTCCTCTGATAAACTCTGCGGTAGTCTCGCCAAACAGCCAACATTTTTGACTGTTTATTTGAAGCTAGCTCATTTTCCTTTTGCAAATTTTCTAATGATTTTTTGTACCAAAATTGAATTCACAAACTGCATCACAAACAGCAATAGTTACGCGACGCAGTGTCGCTGACGCTTCTTTTGAACATTTACCCCATATGATGCTGTGAGGGCTCTCGTTTGCATTTTGTGTCACACATCTTATGCATCTTTGAAGGAGTTCATTCGAAGCTAATCTTTGATATATTGGCATAATTTTAGCTAAATGAGTTTCCTTCAAGGGTGTCTTCACATGCTTCATGTGAGGACCCGGTACTTCACCACGAGCAAGAGTAGCCTGGAAAAAGCACCAAGAATCTTTTCCAGTCGGACATTTAAAATGTTGAGGTTTTTGGTCCGTTAATATACTATGAAACAATGTTGCATAAATTGCAGTTTTCATTGCTTCTACGTCACCTTTGTTCGAGCGAATCGCATTTTGATAGTAACGTGACAATTTTTTAATTGTCTCTTCCTTTAAACTACCACGGGATTTCCCTCCCAAAGAAACACCTCTTGCCCGCCATTCTTTAACAGCTTTTCGTAAAGATGTACCTAGCCTCTTGCTAACATGGTTTTTGCATTCTTCTTTCTTTATTTTTATCTCAGGACCATAAACTTCCTTAGTATTTAAATATAGATATGTTTTTGCATCGCCATCTGAAAATAGTGTTGTGTATCGAAAACCACTATCTTCAGATCTTTGCCATAATTTAAGATCAGCCTCTTGTTCCATGGCACAAGATGATCCTACGTGATTGATAGCACATGAAGATATATGTCCTTCATACCACACATGAAATTCTGCTGAATTTTCTCCCAAACCAGATTTTGCGTGTTCACATTCAATGCAACGTTTAGACATGATTTCAAAATCCATGACAAATCCAGTAAGAAGATCAATCACGCAACCTACACCTATTTGAGATGAATGTCCCCGAGTCAACCAAGTACCATGAAAAGTAACATCTATATCAGTAATGGCACTATTACTTTGATAAGCACTTTTCACCTGACTTCGAACATCATTCAAGCTTTTTACTGTAGATCTAACCAAAGATTTACATAACTTTTTTTTTATATATATTGAATGTTCTGCTTGAGGGTAAATCCATATTCATTAACATACAAAATTTTTCCATAGCTAAATAGCCTTTTCCAAAACTTAAAAATGATTGCATCATTCGCATGCTTATGTCGAATGATTGGTTTTCAGTACCTTCACTGTCAGAAATTCGTCTGGATGTAAAGTTACTTGATTTAATTATATCACACGAAGTGCAAAATACAGAGATTTTTCTGGAAAATCCCCCTTAGCTTTCCACCAATGTCAATTTTTAGTGAATATGATTTGCAAACATCGCACAATAAGTTTTTTAAAAGTCCTTTTAAAAACTGTACATCCATTATCACATAATGAGGGGCTTCAGAATTTTCACAACAATTTAAATCATCATTCAAGCAGCTGTCTTGGTATCTCATATTTCTTTCTGTTAATGCTGAGGAAATAGAAGTTTCATCTTTTCTGAAAACATCAGTTTCATGACTGTAGTGTTCACTGCACCATCTCTTGTTAGCTTTTTGTTTACTAACAAGACTCGATCGCTTTTGTCTAGGCATGATGAAAGTGTACTTATTAGTAAAAAGATATTCAAACGAATATTTAAAACTATAAAGAAATAAATTGATTATATAATTGGCTTTGAAAAAAGCCTTTAGTTTTGATACTAATGGTTTTAAAATAAGAAAAAAAGGATGCAAAGCAAAAGGGAATAACGTTTCTCTCTGGCATAAAAACAAACGAATTAATTCACTTCTCTTCTAATTAAAGTATAAAGCTTTAGAATCGCGTGTAAAAGTAAATCAATCGAAATTGTTTAGGCTAGGATGATAGCGTCTGCATAAGAAGTAGACGGCATGTCTTTTAGTTTCGGTTTCGCTTCAACATACTGTCAAAAATTTAAATAACTCGCAAAATAATGCAGCTACAGCTACCAAATTTTATAAACATATTTAAAAAAGTCACACAACTAAAATAAGGCAATAAAAAAAATTCGTTAAAATCGTCATTTTTAGGGTAATGTGTCCCCTTAATAGTGTAAAAAAGGAACTACAATGTTCAAAAAAGCAAAATGTTTGTTGAACTCATATAGTAAAATATCTATACATAAAGGTGAAAGAAATTCAGTTTTGCCATTATTCATTAAGTAGTTTTTTTTTAATTTTTCTTCTGACATCTAATCCATTACTGGTGGTAAATTAACAATTCGTGAGCTAAGTTAAATGGCATATTTATTAATATGCTAATTTAAATCGATTTAAAATACTTTTACACTCAATTGCGTATCTTATGTATAAGTTTTAAGTGCAATGAACTGTTCCTGAAAATTCTTGTCATGCCAGATTGAAATTGGTTTCAGTCATTTTGTCTCTGAGTCTTCCATATTTAAACTGAGTGGTGTCTGATACTTATTATTATTATCAAGGAATCCAATCACTCCAGTAAAGGGTTTTTTAAATATTTACTTTCTATCTTTATCTAACCAAATACAGCAAAAAACAATTTTCTTGAAGCTTTTACAACGTTAGTTTTAAGTTAAACTTCTCAAATCAAACGGGCACAAATAGTTGAGAAAAACAAACAAAAAATGATCACACCATTAATTGAAAACTAAGTTCTTGTATGTTATAGGAGTAACTTTAAATGAGATTTTTTTTTTCATAAAAGGCATCTTAACAGAATGTATAATTTAACGTCATAAGACACAGATACCTCTAAATATGTGGTATAAAAATTTGTGAAGTTATAGATAAAAAAAAAATATGGTACTTGTTCTACCTTTCTCAACATAGGACCCGCAAATTATAAAACTATTACGGGGTGAATTATAAATCTTCAAATAATTGAAAATAAATGTGCAGGTAATCCACACGTCATTTTTTTCCTCAAAATAGATATTTTATGTTCTTCATGCAGAATCTTTATATTGTTTTTTTCTCAAAGTTATAAACGTCCCAAAGCCAAACTCTTACACAAAATAATACCCCTCTCAAGAGAAACACATTATTTAAATAGACATACTTCATTTACCTATTTTTGAAAATAATTCATTATTATTTTTTTCTTTTTTTTTTTGCTATTCTTTCTTTCATCTTGAGTTCTGAACATTTTGTGATCGAAGCGCTGACTACTATTGCTAAAACACTTACATTTTAGCCTGTTTGAGTCTTAATCAAGCAGTTATATCACCTCTGATATCAGATGCCCTATCAAAGAGCAGCAGATCTGCCAAATCCTTCATACAACTGTTCAATATATTGTGTAGGCAAATATTGCCCAATTTTATAACTCTACAAGTGTTAATATTTACGGGACGAGTGGTCAATATTTTAACCAAAATGATAATCTATTAAAATATAGAATTATTTCAAAAATCAACCAAAAAATTCATGTTATTTGCTTCTGAACACTATTTTGTGGGCAGAATGTAAAACGTCAATCACTTGACCAAACTCTTATGATTAGACGAGAAACGGGTTGATAAAAAATGACCTCCTCTCTTTACTTCTTTAACTGTAAAAATTCAATTGCTTAGCAGGTGAACAATAGATTATTTTTTGAAAATTTCTGCCAATTCTTGGTACTGTCAATCATTGCAAGAACGGGAGGGGATTAGTCCATCCTAAGAAGCAGTTTCTTCTCAAAAATAGGAGCCCCAATAAAATGAGTATCACTCTTTCTTTTGAGTAACAATCTCAGAGCATACCT
This sequence comes from Trichonephila clavipes, assembly GCA_019973935.1. Lineage (NCBI taxonomy): Eukaryota > Metazoa > Arthropoda > Arachnida > Araneae > Nephilidae > Trichonephila > Trichonephila clavipes. Next base: position 193,726 of record BMAU01003007.1, on the reverse strand, counting down.
TGATATTTAACTAATATTTTAAGTTCCTTAATACCAAACATATTGAATGGTGGTGGCAGTTCTGTGAACACTTTGAAAGCTTTCGTAATGCAGTAATATCCTGAATTTACTCTATAGAGGTTTTGATTGATGATTTTTTTTGGTGGAAGAGCCATGTTTGGCTATACTGCGCCACCCATTCGTTAGTATATTAAAAACTCTATAGAGGGAACTGAGTGTTAACCGCATAAGTCAGGGTATATATTCGCATATAAATACATGTACATTAATTTTAGTTGGTTCCGGAAACGAAAGAAAATAATAATTAAAGGAAAAAAAGTGTTTATAGTAAAATCTTGGATAATACGAATGCAAAATCGTAAAAGAAAGTGGTTTTGATGTAGAAGGTTTCATAAAATCTAACAAAGTAGTCTGCTGGATCATATTCCTTTTTTTTTTCTCCTGCAACATTCCTTGTAACGTGCTAATAATTTTTTATTCCTCTTTTTGTTTAAAAGGTACGTTTTTTGTTGAAATGTGCATTTTCTAAAATGTTTAACCCTTTTTCATTGAAAGAGAAACCTATGTACCGACAATGTTAAATTGGCTGTGTTCGATGTACATTTTCTCAAAATCTGTTACATGTACATGGTTGAAATTTTTCTGAAATTAAAGTACACTTTTCTCACTATACTGAGATCAGGGCTTAGCTAACTTTGAATTTATTTAAAAATTTATAAAATATTCTATCAAACATATTGAAATTTGACATATATTATTTCCGTATATATTAGTACCATTGTAAACATGTCATAAAACACTTACAAACTTCTGAGAATTATTTTCCCAGAAAAAGTACGTATAACATCAAAAGTGCACGTTTTGAGATCAATGAATTTTAATGTATAATTATTTTTTTATTAAAACATTATTCCCCATACTCCAAATGTTCTACATTCTTTTTAATCTGATCATCATCTTCAATCTTTTTCTTTCCTAACCTCCTTTGTTTTTTGTAAACATGGATATTTGGTCTTTAACAGAATCTTTTTGTCGACTCGTTACATTGCCTGTACCGTGTAATCACCAGGCTCAATATTAAATGTTCTCAAAATTTCTGGTTTTCATACATTTCCCATATTAAATTATGGAACTGTATCATATGTACCGAATGGTAATTCTATTTGTACAAATATTTTCTTCGGGGAACACGAGACCATATTAATTTGTTTACACTTTTATTGTGATTTTGCATACCTCCATGTAAACACTTGTTTATCAATTCGATATTAAATATTTTGAATTCCCATCATTCATTCAACTTTTAAGCAAAAACAAAACACTTGGCTTACATTTTTCGCCATTTAAATAGGCGTGGCCTAGTTTCAATGATTGTTTGAAAACATGTTTTAAGGGCTTCGAATTACCCTAGAGGTTAAAATAAAGCATTTTTATAAAAGCTAAAATCTACACAATTTGAAAATGTAAAAATTTCAAACTTGTCATTTTAAAAAGATTTTAGGTTTCCGAAACTCTTAAACTCAGGTCGTTTTTCAAATTCCCACCCATCATTTGATCTTCTTATTGAATTAATAACTCAAGTTATACAATGCCTTGTTCTTGGTAAAGCATTTCTATGAGCTCATCGATTTCAGCTCTTAATTGGAGGAATCTTGCAGTTCTTCAAAGTCAGCGTTATTATCTTCTAAATGTATCTGCCTGTTAAGATCCACTTCTTCAATCACACTACCAATTTCATCAGGATCTGGCGCAAATTTTGCCTGTTTCAGGAATGATAAAAAAAACGACAAATCGACACGATTTGAAAAAAAAAATCGCGTAATTTTAGATTCTGGTAAGACTAGGGAGCGTAAGTGGAAGTATTACTGTAATGGATTACGTTAGTGTAGCTTCTAAACTACGTACCGTTATCTACACCACAACTAGGAATGTTTTGCATTATTTATTGATTGTATTCGTTATAGTAGTGCCTTAAAGCCTATTTTTCTTGATTTCCTCTGAAGAATATATAAATAAACATATCAAGTGTTTCATAGTTGATATTTTACAAAGTTCTATTTCATTATGTAATTAAAAGTTATTGTGAAATTTATTTCCTCTACCATGATTATTCATAAATAATATTTTCACGCTATCTGCTTTTCTCAGAACACGTTCATTCAAAAGTGAAGAAAAGGGTATTGGTTATTGTATAACAGTTAAATAATATTCTCTATTTTAGAACAAATAATCTATTTGGCTCTAAGGAAAAATAACTCAGTCATACAAAAAAGTGAGGTCTCAGTTTTAGAAAGGTTTTTCTTCGAAAACAAAAATACAAACTTTTCCTTCCTCTTTTTCTCAAGAAGGAAACAAATGCAAATGACTTGAAAAGTCTATTTCGACTTTTTTGTTCAGAATAAAGCATTTCAATTTCTCTTTGAAAGAGAGTGTTTATTTGAATGTTTCATTTTTATAGATAAGGAAATTTTGAACTAAGTAATTGCTGGTTAATGTTGAGGAAGTGCAAGTTTTTCTCAAAGCAGCACATGGTTATAACTGTTACAGTAAACTAATGTATTTTCAATCAAATATATCTGTCAATCAAACCTGTCATCTTGTTAATCAAAAGTACAAAATTAATGCAGGCATATGTATAAGTGTAAATGTTTTCAAAGTGGTGAACATAAAACGTGCCATATGTAATGAATGATAATATGAAATTATATACATGTGTTCTGAACAAGAAATTTGCAATCATATTTTGTTTCATTTTAATACAATAAATTTAATACATCAAAATATGAGGGATTTGTTTCCTCATAACTAAAAAATAAGCTAAATATTTGAAAGAGAAATTAATACATAACCAAATGAGTCTAAAAAAGGATTATTAGCAAATAAAATCTTAGAAGTTAAGACCAAACAAATTTTTAATATTCTTAAGTTTTTATTTTAGCTTCATTAAAATAATATATTGAAATTATTCTTGATATTTTACTGATAATTTACTATGGATTCAGTATGTTTCTCATCATTTAGGTTTTAAATTTTTAAGAAATATATCTTTAGTGTTTCAAGTTAAATAGCTTACGAAATATTAAAATAAACAGCATCAATTTGGCTAACAAATTTAATAAATAATTAAAGCTATCACTAAGTCTTATGAACGGCTTATGTATGAAGAAAAAGTAAATTGATTGCATCATAAATTGGGCTATAAAAGCGATTAGTATGATGAAGGTCAAACCCGTGAATGCATTTTACGACATGATGTATTGTTTGCAATTGTTTTCTCTCTTTTTGGATGTTTAAATACTTCAAAAAAATTTTAAATACACTTACAACAGTATTTAGTTTAACTAACTTTTAGTATTATTCAATGACGCTAATTTAATTTCTATTCTTACAAATAAATGTTATTTCCCATAAAGATACAAAAACAAAGGCATCCTCAGCTAACACGTACTACTTGAGATTATTTTTATTATTACTTTTTAGAATAAATATATGAACTATTAAAGCATAAAAGTCTTACATTTGTTTTTGCATAATAAAAAGTTAATGAAATATTAATACTGAAAGATAAAAAATGCTTAGTTCTCTCTATACAATTTTTCTCATATATTTTTTTATCTGAAACGCTTTTTTAAACTGCAATACTAGAAATTAAAGACTTAAGATATTAACTTTAGATATATAAAGATAAATACCAGATAATTTTTACTAACCATTTGCTACATTGGTAGGAAAATATACGTAATTGCCCAGTTGGTGAATATTGTATACCAGTTACTTTTTCTTAGTTATGAAGTCAGCTTTGATTACACTCTTATATAAACTATCCAAATAAATTATATATATGGTACGAAATCATATAATACGATAAAAACACATTTTAATGTTTTTCTGTGATCTCTTTAACATTATAAAAATTACTCTTTATGGAAATTGATGAAATTAATAAAATATATACAAAACCAATTATATAAAAAAGGCAAACAAACTACGTTTTTTTTTTCTTCGAAAAAATCATATTAATTAGCTTTCTTACTATAACTAAGTGCTTATGCTATTAGCTTAATATAATTTTTACACATACGAAATTTCAGTAATTAATTCTCAGTGAAAAAGAAATATCTAAAGGACATATAATATTCAGTGAAAATCCAGCTGCTCTCCAGGAAATTAATTAAAGTTTCGCAGGGCTAATTTCTAGCATACACTAAACACATCGTTAGCTCTTCTCAGTTTAAGATATATAAATAAATAAACAAAATATAATCTTAATAATGCAATGAATCCCAGTGTATGCCAGTACTGATGAAAATGAGGTGGCTTATAACCGGACTACTGAAGGAAGGAAACTTAACAGTAACACCAACACCGCAACGTTTGTCACCCAAGCCAGTGCTTCTCAAACTTTCAATATTTGTGACCCAATATGCAATCAATATTCAGTATTCACCCCCTTCCTTACAATAGAAATGTATTGAATTCAATAATACTATACTTTGAGGTTAAAGGCTACAATACGACTTTCATCTCTTAAGTATCTCCAGCATATATAAACGTCTGACTCACCCAAAGCGTTAATGGCCCTAGACGTATATATAAGTCATTCAGAAATGCGAACTTTTCTGTGCACTGCTATCTATAAAATTATTCTGAAGGATACATGGCAAGTACATTGTGTCAATGGTAATTATTAAGCTCTTTATTATAGTATTTTTAAATTAATTATGAAATGCCTTAGATAGTTCTGATACATTTAGAAGTGTATTCTATCAATGTATATTTGTATTTTGTTATGTCAGAATATATTTTGTTTGTTAGCTTTCGCTAAATTAATATTTTTTTAAGTAATGTTTTGCTCACAACTTTTCAATATGCTTGTGCCCCCCTCATAGATTTATCACGTCCCCCCAGGTGGGCGTGCCCCACCGTTTGAGAAACGCTGCCCTAAGCGATATAGACTTCGTAGCAAAATCAAGACAACTATGAAAAAAACAAGCTTAAATACGAAATTTTTGAAATTATTACAAGTAATAGCCTTGCAAACACATTAACATGGTTTATAACATTTTACTTTATGAGCCTGATAATTCAAAAGAACGGGGCAACAAAATACTCTTTCTGTCATGGTATGGGGCTTGGCACAGAGCATCTTTTTTCCGGTCCTGCCATTGTGCAAAAATCGTAGAACATAAGCAAAAAACTTTGTGAGGACTTATACGAAGATAAGTGCATCCAGATTGCCAATGCTGTCTACCGGATCTTTGGAACTATTTACTATTGGCAATACGATCTTTTGACAGTGTCAACAAATTCAGATTTTATTTTTTCTTTATCAAGTCCACAAATGTTGTATTGAATAGATATTGAATCAGAAATAAACATTAAGCATGCGATTTTTTTTTTGAGATCTGCAAATTATATTCCGAGGATTGAGCCCTCTGTCTAGCGCAAGCATATGTAAAAGTTAAGGATTCGATTTTTGAAATTGATAAACATATAACATATTCAGACTGGACTGAGCAATAATAACATCCATGTTACTTTGGTTAAAATAATCTATACGAAAAATGTCAATAAAAGTTTAAATTCCTAGATGGAAAAGTTGGCTGAGTGAAAAAAGAAGCAAAATGACATTTTCTGTATTTTGCAATGGAGGGACATCTTGAGGTAGTTCTCACAATACCACCATGCAACTCTATTCAACAACACTAAATTTAACTCCTGAATTGTTGCCAGTGTAAATATACGCCTCTCTCATATAGTATATTAATTGCCACTGACGTATATATATATGTCTCGTTAAACCAGTGCATTAACCGCCACTGGAGTGTATATACATCTTTCCGAAATATGAACTTTTATTTGAATTGTAATTTGTAAAGCTATTTCAACATTTTGAAATGCGAAAAATGATATTTGACAGTGTTTGCGATAAGTTTACTTATTTCGTAAAATGATTTACTTATGTCTTTTCTTTCCCCTCAATACATTGCATACGCGTGATCTTATGGGGGAAATGGCGGTACTGGGGAGCGAATCACTTAACTCAGTGTTTTTCAAATTGTGGGGCGCGCCCCCTTGGGGACGTAACAACTCTATAAGGGGGGGCGAACATATTGAAAAGTTGAGAACAAAACATTATTTAAAAAAATATCAATATACTGAAAGTAAACATACAAAATACCTTCCGGCATAATTAAAAATAAAATATACATTTACACTGATATATTACACTTTTAAATATATTGGTGCTACACAATGTATTTTATAATTAATTTAACAATACTGAGTTAAAAACAAAAGTTTATGAATTGCAAGTGACCCCATGGGCTTGTCATATATATATATATATAATTTAAAACAAATATTACCACTTATCTTCATAATTTTTGAACGGTTTGATAATTAAACCTTGACTGCGGATCAAAAGTTTCGCGATTCGCTTCCAAATGCCAACCCTTTTCCACGTAGGCACGCGTATGTGATGTATTGGGGGAGGAGGAAGAAATAAAGAAGCAAAAAAATAATCTGGAGTAAGAGTAAATCCTCCACAAAAATTGTCAAGGCCTTTTTTATTGCATTCCAAAGTCTTCGGAATAATTTTATAGATAGCAGTGCTCAGAAAAGATCTTACTTCGGAAAGACGTATAAATGCGTCTGGGGAAATAAGCACTTTGGCTTATCGAGACGTTTATATACATAGGGGGTTGCTTAAGAAGTAAAAGTCATATCGTAGTTTTAGCGTCAAAGTATAGTATTGAATTCAGTACATTGTTATTGTATGGGGATCGATGAAAATTATGATTGAATATTGGGTCGTGAGTGTTGCAACTTTGAGAAGCACTGACTTAACTTTTAATCACCAGTTAAGGCGTAAAATGTTAAAGATAATTTTTATAAGTTGCACTTATAAGTTATAATTTATATTCGTATATATATATAGATAGATAGATAGATATAGATATATACACACTCATGTTCATTAAAAACACTATGAAGGAAAATTAATATAAAAAGATACTTATTGTGTAAGTAAATGGTGCCACAGGAAAAAAATGACTAAAAAAATGGTTAAATTTTCAATCAATCGGGGGGGAGGGTCTTATTAGTGTGCAAAATTAGTAGAATGGGCTACCACACCCTTGGCAGCTAAAACGGTCTTTAACCGGTTAGGCATGGAATCGAATTGAGCTTGGATATCAGAAATGAATAACGTACTCCATGCTACTTAAAGCCTATGCCACACTTCATCAACCGTATTAGTTGGAGAGGGATGACGCACTGGCCCATCTCTGAGCAACCCAAAATCAAAATTTCATTGGGTGGCTAATCTGGAGACCATGCAAGCTAGGGTAATAATCTAATACCCTGTGTATCTAGGAAGGAGAGAATACAACTTGCAACATATGATTGTGCATTATCTTGTTGGTAGAGGTCATTTGACAGGCCTCGATGATCGGACACAATCACTGGACGTAAGATGTCAAAATTGTACCGATCCATATTCAAATTACCGTTTATACGAACTAGAGATGTAATTGTCGTTTCCTCATTGATTATGGAAAACATTACACCTGGTGCTGAACCCCAATGGCGATATAGAAAGCAAACCTACCATGAGTGATTTCCTTTGAGCCTCCAGACACTCATACAGCCATCAGAGTACTTCATTCAGAACTGAGACTCGTCTAAAAAGACTACATTGCATAACTCTTTTATCCAGCCTTGCCGTGCGATGCACCAGATGTGTCGTCTCTCTCTATGCTAAATTGCCAAAGAAAGATAACAGTCAAAACTGCTGTAAACGTCGTCGCACAGAACGAGTGGATGCTGGGCTTGCTGAAAAAACGTTAATGTTCTGATTAAAAGTCCATGATCTGGTAGTAAAGTTTTGCAGGGTTGACCTCACGATGTGTTTCTCCAATAGGACGTTAGTCATATGAGGGCGTGGAAAACCTTCATGATGTTCAGTATAACCCTCAGTAACCCATTCATTCCATATTCGAATATAGTGTTTGGATTTCGATCGGTGTGACGGGCGATATCACTTAACGTTAGTCCACACTCTCGACAGGCAACAATTCTTCCTCTATTGAATTCTAATGTTCGTTAGTATGTTTTAATTTTAGTATTTACTCAATTATTCAACAGATTGCACCAGATGTTTAATAAATTAAAAATATTATTTTTTGAATATTCTTGTAATCATTTATTATCTACAAATTTTTATATCAATATGTTTTAATGTTTTTACGTCAATATATATATATATATATATATATATATATATATATATATATATATATATATATATATATATATATATATATATATATATATATATATATATATAAATACTTTATAATATTCTATCATAATTTACTAAATTTATGCGGTCCTGTTTTTACTTGTTGTATTTGGAGAGAAACATAACTAGTTGCTATACTCATCATTAAGTAAGTCTTACCATCTACTTTATTGCATCGACATTAAATCTATACCTGTGAACACTAGTAGGCTAAAATTTAATCGTTATATTTTAATAGTACAGATATTTTATTTGTAATATTTAAATTTCTCCTAATATTATTCCTTACTTTTCCTTTGGCTTAGTGGCTTAGGCAAGTTACAGGTGTAGGTTGGCTATCCCTAAGACTTGTTTAAACCTGCAATCTTGGTTCCTAAAGCCAGGGGTTTGTTATTGTACTACTGTGGCTAATATTTCCTATCTTGACTAGTTATACTTAGGGTTTATAGGTATTTGTATATATTTACGGCCTATATATATATATATATATATATATATATATATATAAATACAGATAGCTATAGAACCTAAGTATAAACTATTCAAGTTAGAAATATATATATATATATATATATATATATATATATATATATATATATATATAAATCACGATGCACAGTATTTGCGTTTAAAGATAAAATATAGAAAATTTGTTGTAATTTGCAATGGTTTTTATTTTCTTTAATATCTCCATTGAACTCAGCTACAGCTTTTCATTTCATTTATTTTATTATTTTAGTAATTATCACATTATTTCTTCTAAAACTACTTAAAAAATATAATTTTATAGAAAAGTTTGTTTAGTAGAAACCTTATTTCTTGTATAAACATTTTACCCAAACGTAAAAAATTCTACATGTTCCTTTATAAAAAACATAAAACTGATTTATAATCACTTCTATAAATATATGCAAAATGCAATGGAATATATGCAATAACATACAGATACACATGACTTTTACACATACTTCACTATCCTTGTAATTATAATGTGGTACAAAAAAATTACACAATTATTTTAATTTAATGATTTTCAAATTATTTTTATTGCCTCCTTATGTATATGTATCATGAAAAACAGATTTTTTTGGGCTAAACATTCTAAATAAAGAAAAAAAAAAACAAGTGTTAATTTTTTTAAAGAAAAATCTTTAAATTTATAAATGCTACTCTCTCTCTTTCTATGGAAATTGACTTAAACGGATGGGGAATATGATTTACTAATACTTCTTACTAAATATAACAAAAGTTGGATTGATATTGGGATGTGAATCCAAAACAAACGTTAAAGCTATCATAACTTAGCGTTTTTTAAACTTGGAGCTTTCAAATTGACTGAGATTATGAAAAATAATTTAGGCTAAAAGAATTAGATTTGATTTTTTGACCAATTTTTGTCAATTGATTGGTACAATGGCTCCTTAAAAAGTACAATTTTTTGTTCTGAATAAGATATATCATGTTTTCTTGAAAGTTATTTCGTAAATTTTTTAAATGTCAAGATGCGAAATATTGGAAATTTCTGTTAAATAAAAAATCAGAACATATTAGCTGAGTTTTCTCTTGAATACTAATCCATCTACTCTGGAGTAAAGAGTTTTTTTCACCTAAATATTTAAAAATAGAATAAATTAAAAATTCAAACAAACAAACAAACAAAAACAGATTAAAATCGAGAACGATTGCAGTTTTTCTAGAATAATTTGTTTTTAAATGAACAAATGCAAGTTTAAGCACAGCTAAAAGGTCATGGGAAATAACACCCTGAAAATTTTTTCCTAGAGGTCTATATTTAAATTTTCTAAAATGATATCACAAAGGAATCTTATTGAAAAAAGGAGTAGTATTTTTATAATAGGGATTCCCTCTCCCATGCAGTTATAAGATATTTCAAAACCGCAATATACACACAAAGATATAATATCTCTTACTTTACTAAAGGTGATAAGATATTTTAAGAAAGCTTTTACTTTGATAGATCAAAGTAAAACGTGGTTTTAAAAGAAAAAAAAGAAATCTCTTCATTTCAAAATATATAGACGCCTTCCATCCTACTTAAAATCTTCGTATCGAAACTTTCAAACTTTTTTAAGCATCGAATAAATAAAATCTATCGAATAATAAATCTGCTTCAGCTTAGATATGAAATTTCGTCAAACATGATATCGAGAAGAACATTTTTCGAGATAACGATTCAACGTTTTCCTCGACATTTTTTTATAAATGACAAATAAATTTTGCGTTTTACTAGACAAGCTTTTCAGAGAATGATTTCCTTTCTCCAACCGCGAACAAAAAAAATTCCCTTATAAACTCCTTATAACTCAGATTATTGCCAGTCGACTCTTGTCAAATTTTTGCTTTGAAATAAGATACGAGGCAAAAAGACCAACGTGGAAAAGCGAGAAATTTTAAGTGAATGTTCTTTTTTAGAATAAATTTCTAGAGATGGTTTCTTTTACCTTATCTTCTTATTTTCATCCTTTTCATCAAAATAAGTGCTGACGGCTATATTTTTTTATCTATTTTTTTACTGAAAAGAAAGAAAAAATATTTAGCTTTAAACTAAAAGATTTTTGTGGTAGGTGTTTTGAAAGATTTTTTTTTACAGAAATAAATATGTTTCTGAGTATGTGTTTGTGCTTATTATGCATTTATGAATAGCGGAAAATTTTACCTAAAATCATCTTCTTTTAAATGAAAAACTACGCAACTATCGGAAAGAACTTCTCTTTTCCACTTCAAAGACTGTTCTTTTTTGCAGAGTATTTAATTCAGTAAATATACACATTATGTGCAATAAATAGAGGAAAATAAATTCAAAATTTGTATTCTATTTTTTAAATGTAAACCACAATAAAATTATGTCATCAAAAGTATCATTACAAACTATTACGTTCTTCCCAGATTTGTCACATTGAGTTTCCAAGCATTTGAGAAATTTTATAGCACTTTTAATAACAATAAGATATCAATAAATATTTTTATGTTTCAGATTTACAAGCTTCTAAATCGAGTTAAAGTAATCCTTAATGAATTTCAATTACTGCATGTTAGGAATTTATACTTATTTCAATAAAATAAATAGGTATAAATTACATAATTACATAACAAATTCAATTACCAAACAAAGAACATATTTGTACGTTAGAGTGAATTACAAAAAAAGTAATTGTTAAATGAATATTAAGATATAGTAATGCCAAGTATTTGCTTATAGCAGTGCATCTCAAACTTTCAATACTGGCGCCCCCTTTTCAATCACAATTCTTATGGCGCCCCCCTTATACATTAATAATGTACCGAAAGCAATAATAATGCACTTTGACGCTAAAGCAACAATCTTTATTATAAACCGTACATATTCATGACATGAGTATTAAATTTCGTACATGTTACTTTTGAGCAAAAATTAAGTGATAGGATAATTATATTATGTTATTTTTCCTTTCTCTAATTTTTAAATTGGAACGTATTGCAAAATGCGGTTTCTGCTAAAAGACAAAATATAGATATCAGCTAAATGTAGAAAAAGAACACAGGGGGTCAATTTCTAATCATAAGCATTCCTTTGAAAAACTTTCCTCTGTAAGACAAGCCCATGGAAGTCGCTAATACTTATTAAACTTGTTCTTAATTTAGTATTAATTAATTAGTTATAAAATACTCTGTGCAGCACTGATACATTAAAAGTATACCGACTGAAGTGCCGGCTCTTTGCACGATTTAATTCATAAGAAAATAAAACATTATTGATATAATCGCTTAATTGTAAGGGGAGTAAAGCCAAGTGTAAGACAATGTTTACAAAAATGTAAAATGATTTTTTTTTTAAATGATTGCTCAAATTATAATTAGTTTTAAGCGTACTGTAATTTTAAGTCTCAAAGAATTAGCATTTAGAATTGATGTTGAATAATGAACAATAAAAAAAATTCTGATGAAGAATAATTGTATTATTTTTAATATTTAAAGTGAAAAGACTTCAACATGTTTAAACCTTGGAGTAGACCCGCACTCGATACTAATGGTCGAGCGGGGTTATTTGAGTCACCCCAATCCTTTTTTTTATAATTATTTTTATAGTACACAATAAATATCGTAATTCCAGTGAATAATTTAATAAAGAGAAAATATACTCACTTTCAAGGACACAGAAAACATTTCGGAAAAATGTTATCACACCGGGAACTCAGACAAAACAAGTACCTTAAGATCGTAAAAAAGACGTCTGTCACTCCCAAAGAAGAGGGAGATATGTGACAAATATATTTTAGTTCACGTTAAGATTGTCAAACAGGAGGGTAGTGTCAGGGCCATTGGTAACAATTAAACAATTTTGACAGAATTACCGATTTCGTGCACTGTGTGCTCGGCGTGACCACTCCCGGATTAAAAGTGTAATTATTACAATATGGATGTTGTAAAAAAATTATGTAAAACGTTTTTCATTATGCTTGGCTTAGTAATCCTTCAAACTTCTCTAAATGAAAAAACAAATATGTAAGAGCAGGGACGTAACTAACCGTACAAGTAAGCTCGAAGGTCAAACCGCAGCAAATACATTCTCCTGCCTACAGCTGATGGCAATAATATATAACAGTGATGAACTTTTTATCTTCTCTCATAAAATGTTTTTTGATTATGGTTCTGGATTTTGTCTTTCCTCTAAAAGAGTAGCATTTTCGCTTTGAAAAGGAAACGTAATAAAAAATCTCTCATCATGGGATTACAGCAAATCGAATAAAACGTTTTTTATTTGGTTATAGTATTAAAAATAGCTAAAAAATGAGGTTTTGAAGTAAATGCTTTTATTTTTGATGATGTAAATCCGCAGATAATATATATATTATTTCCGTGTAAATGTGTATATTTTATTATGTCAGAATTTTTTTTTATTTTACTTCATTCTAGTAATTAAATTTTTTTAAACTTTTATTTTCGAAATGCTCGCGCCCCCCCAGGGTCACGCGCCCCACAGTTTGAGAAGCACTGGCTTATAGCAAATATAGTTCATTAAAATAAATCTGAGTCTAAGGTTCCAAGCAGTTATTTAATGTTCATTAGTTTTCCTTATCATTATTTACAATTAATATTATCAGACATAATTATCGTTTATTTATTTTTACGAACATAAATATATATGCATATAATTTTATTCACAAATTATTCTACGAATACTGTTAGGATATAGTGAGTGAATCCATATTAACGTCACACTGTTCAGCTACAGGTTGGCTTTTGGCGACGGGCCTCGAAATTTTGAACCATGGCCAAGAGAAGAGGACGACACCTGAGCTGGCACCCACTCTCCTAACTACCACATTAACGAAAGGACGTTTGAGCTCTTGATCGATTTCACGTGCATCCTCCCCTACACGGAGGGTCTTTAGTCGTACCGGGCTCGAACTTATGACAAGCCAGCCACGATTTCTTTATCACTAGGCACCGTGGTTAGGATGGAAGAAGAGTCATAAATTTGTTTCACTTTAATTTTAAGAAAACTCTCCGCTGCAAGTTTTAAGAACTTGCAAAAAATACGCTTATTTACTACTTCACAAATAAACTGAGTTATTTGGATTTTGGTCAAGAATCATTTTCACTGCTTAGTCTGAGAGGTGTGAAAAAATTAAAAACACCTCTTCAAAAATCTTAAAATTTTCTTATTGTTTTTATTTTTTTGTTTATTTTTTATTAAATAGCTGAACTGTTATACTATTAGTACAGTTAAAAAAATTTCTATTATTAAAGTACATTTTGTTGAAAATTCGTATTAATGATGCTAGCACGTATTGGTAATGGTAAGTTTTTTCTTTAACTTTCAATTTCCAAAAATTGATACTTCGATACAAGAGTATATTTAAAGAGGAAAAAAAGTCCACACTTAATTTTAAAATTTGAAATATTACTACTATAGCACTACGAGGGAGGTTGTGAAAAAATAATCACAAAAAATTTTCATTGCTAAATACATGCTTATTTTTACATAAATATTTGTCGCTTTTTGAAATTTTGTATGCTCTGATATGGAAAACTACTTAGAATTTTCTAAAGATCTAAATTAGAATAATAATAAATGTACGAAAAAGGCTCAAATATATTGAGGACATAATAATATTCAACTTTTTAAAAATGTTCCTTAAGCTTATTCATTTTAAGCATTATGGGAAGAACGAAAATTCTCACCGGAAGTAATGCCCTTAAAAACCTTATGAATTATTCGGCACATCAGCCACAAGAAAATAATCAAAACATTTATTTATTACCGAAATGAATTTCTCATGTCCTTAAAAATTAAGGAATTGCATTAAGTAATTTAGTTCACTACATTAAAAAAAAGATACTTAGTTCAACATTTATATACTTTTTATTTAATATACAAAGGACTGACTCATAACATAAATCTAAAACTAAAATTTAAACTTGAGGAATAAAATGTAAAATGTAAACTGCTCTAAATTTGAGTACATTTTCGTTTTATTTCAATTTTATACTCATCATATACGCATTTCTATTATAATGAGAAAAGTCAATTTAAACATTTCCAGAAAAGCCTCCTTCTTTACCCTTGAAGCTATACGCCAGCCACTGAAACGATTGTCGTTGACAACAATATTAAAGAAGATCATCAATTTATGAACGGCATAGTTCAGTCGATCCAAAAATAACTCGGTATTTTGAACAATGCATACTAAAATCAACCGAGAATAGGATTATTTCTCATTTAATCTACAATGGTATTTTTATCATGCAATGTCTTTCTCATGGATCATAAGACCTTTAATAAGCCCAAATGCTAGAAGATATATCCAGAAACGAGTCAGAAATATAACAAATACGATTACAAGCCGGTCTTAAAGCTCAATCCGAAGAGAAAGAATGTCTTTTTTTATACTTTTTATTCTGGAATTCTATTAATCAAATGGAAAGATTGTGGGTAGGAAAATGGAATAATAATAACCAAAAGAGATTGAGCTGAGATTGTTCAGGAGATTTTTTTTTGTTCCGTTTGGCCCAATAAGTACTTCATTATTGCTAGATCTTTTTTCTCCCGATAGCCGACTCAGAGACATAAATTTCTTCGGGAGATAAAGTCTTCCTTTTTAGTACAGAGGTTTTTATTTCATATAAAGAACTGCTTTAGGATGTTTTAATAGTCTACCAATTTTTCCAAAATTTTCTAAAGTGGTTTCAGCAAGATCAGTTTTTTTTATTATTATTATTTTGGGACACACATAGTTTTTAATGCATCTATTTCTTAAAACATCCACTGAAATAAATTTATTTCGTCAATGTAATTTTTTTTAATTTTCAATACTTACATATTTGTAACGTATTTTGAACCCTTTGAGAATTGTAAAAAAAAATTGAACACTTGAATGATGCTGTAATATATATTTTTATGAAAAATATGTTATTGAAAATAAAGATGATATTCCTATTGTTCATCAGCTAAGTTATTTTTTAACCTCTTAAGTAGTTGTTTTGTGTGTACAGAATGTTCTACAAAAGGGTAAGTTTTTTAATACACTTAACTAAGCGTAATGCTTAACATAATGCGAAAATGGAAGAATTTTATTTTATGCTTAAATTTTAAAGTGTTTTTAAAAATTTTATAATTAAGGAACCCACACACACAAATACATAGATGATTCCTCTTTCTAAATACACTCTGCATGCTTGAATAATGCTTCATGTATCTGAAGAGAATTTCTCTCATCTTACAAAAAATTCATGTTAGTTCCTTTTTTTTTTGAAAATTTCGAGGATTTTGTGGTTATGTACCTAAATATATGCATACACAATTTGAAGCATGCGGTAATACCAAGCCTTACATTGCAAGAAAGACTGAGGTGGTGTCGGGCGTTTTGGATTATAGTTTAATTTTCATTTCTTCTCAAGCAAAAAATTGCACACTGCC
>BMAU01003007.1:65000-172500 GCA_019973935.1 Trichonephila clavipes | reverse complement strand
TATGCATGAAAATACTTGTTAAGACTACTTCAGATTAAATTAAGCTGCATTGTTGTATTTGAGTTGAGGTCAAATGCAATATAATATAAATGAGTATATTACAGTAATAATTTCATAGAAATTTTAACGATTCATATTTCGATAATTTATTTTTTTAGTAGAAAATCTTATCAAATCACACCGATTTTGAACCAATAAAATAGTCTTTTTGATAAATTAATATACATTTAGATGAATGCTATTGTAATGCATCAGTTTTACTTAATGATGAAATAATGCAAACAACACATATAACCTAAATAAAACTTCACTTGTTACTTAAATAAAAACATCTTGTGTGACCTAAATGAAAATATCGTGTGTGACTTAAGTGAAAAATATACGTCTATATAAATTAAATGAAGAATACTCTTCTGACTTAAATAAAAATACATTTCTCTAACTTAAATACAATTACATTTCTGACTTAAATAAAAACACTTTTAATTTATAAATGAAATCACTACGTTTGACTTAAATGAAAACATTTAGTTAAAATATCTCATTAAAATGTATTTTAATGTATCAGTATTAAATTGAGCTATGATTTGCAATGATTAATGTTAATTAATAAAAGCAATATGGCTTTTAAGGAAAGCTTGCAGTAATTTCTCTCATTGCATGTTATACAACATATTAATTAATTCATGATATGATTCTAGAGTGACTCAATAATATACTATTCAGTTTAAAAGCAAAATTTTCTGTAGGTGAAGTGCCTCTAACTTAAGGTATCCGACTACGTTCGGAATCGTGATTTTAAAAAAGCGCATAAATGAAAAAAAATTCATGATATTTAGTTTCAGTTAGATTAGAATACATGTATAAATTTGTTGTAAGGACATTTTGACAAAAAATATTTAAATACAATATTTTGGCAAAAAATTAACTTAGAATATTTTTTTTTTTTCTAATCTCCTTTTATAAGAAATAATTCTAAAATAATAATATTTCACTTACATAAAATTGATTTCTCTAGAGAGTCTGAACAAGGACTTTTGAAAAATTCACATTATTTTTCTAGTTACTACCAATTGAAATAATTATCGGCGTATTTTTCTTATAATTGATACCCTCTGTTGTCGTAAAATATGGATACACCAACTTCTCTAAGTTATATATTTCAAAAATTCTAGTTGAGCCTCTGTAGAGAGGTCTGAGTTATATACAGGCAAAATATTATTATAATAGAAACCCTTTTCACAAAAGAAGAATATTTTGAAAATGGGTAATTTTTCATTTTAATATTCATTTTTTGTCAAAATATTGTACTTAAATAGTTTTTTATTGTAATAATATTCATAAAACACGATTACATTTTTAATCTTAATGACACTAGATATCATAAATATTATCCATTTATACGGTTTTGCAAAACCACGTTTCCGAATGTAGTCGGATATCTTAAATAGATGCAGTGCGAAGTAATGATTGAAGTAAATTCGAATCGGAAAAGGAAAATCCAACACAAAACTGAATTTCATATCCTGATGTTTCATATCGCTATATAAGTAACCATGGAAGTAGCTGAAAGTACTAAGTATAAACATTTTACAAAGTATTTCATGCAATGTAGAGAGAAAGGGGTTAATCATCATAAGGATAATCACAAAATATATGAGTACAGTCGACCCTTAAATTTTCTTATTCCATCTTGAAAAATTCCAATTAGTAATTCAAACTAAAGCGAACAAAAAAAACTTATTTTCATTACTGCTACTCGTTTTATTTATTCTGAGATACAGGTACATTGTTACCAAATGACGAAAAGGCCTTTAGGCCAAGAGCGGAAATTGAAACTAAAAGTAAATGAACCTTTTTCGGTCTCTCTGTAATTTTCCCATAATCAACAGAAAAGTTTCCCATCATCTTCTGTGACACTAGCACGCTCTAAATAAATGAAAACACGTGGATGGGCCATTAATCTCACGGCTTCCAACGTAACAATAACATCCGAGGAAAGAATGAACGCAATTTCAATCAGTCTATCAATTTGCGGAAAACGGTTTCTCTGTAACCCTGGCAGGGTTCAGGTTTGCTGAGATAGACCCTTTCATGTAAACCATTATCTGGAATGTGCTTTACATTGTTTTAAGCGATCACGCTTAATATCGAATAGACGACATTCCTTTTAAGCTCAATTTTTTGCCGAAATTCCTCTCTTAATTTCTCTCTTTTACTTTCCTTAGGAAATTCTCAAAATGGAACGCTCAGCAACAAGTCTTGTGATCAAATCATGGTGTTTAAAAATGCATTGGCAGCTTAAAATGTTTTATTTTTCAACCGTTTTATCCTAGGACTAATGGATTGTGATGAATTTGAATACATCATTTTGAAATCGTGCATAAATTAGTTTGAATTGATTTTACAATTATTTACGTTTAATGGCTTAAGCAAAGATGTGGAACTCATGGCCCTACATCGGCGTATCTTTCCAGCTATTTATAGCGATATCATGGCTAAATTTATTTCCTAAAGAAATAATTTATTTATCTATACTCATATTTTCTTGTGAACTTTAATTTTAAACTCTATAAATTTAGTTGATTCTCAATTAATTTAAAAAATTTCATTAAATTATAAACGTGTGTATGCGCTGCTGTCTTTCCATATATATGTTATATAATTCCCTTATTAAAATTAAAATTTTAAAAATTACTGATGTGTTGTTTTGGGCTATAATGTCTGATATTATCTAATCAAGTATCAATTGATTTTAAATTGATGAATTTCTGAAGGAAAAATATTCGTTTTATATTTAATTGTTTATTTACAACTTGTAATTGGCTGTGTACGAAAACAAAAATGTGACTGCCGTTTTGTTGTTTCTAATGCCCCTCGACTAACGGTTTCAGATTAAAGTCAACAAAAGTCATCATGAAAAGAGGTTAGAGTATGCCAGTCTTTAGAGGTAACTTTCAGCATCAAGCAGGTGGAAATACGTTGTGGCTACATTCCATCCGGAATTTGAAAGGGAACATACTAGAGCTCAGTCGGGATGAGTGGCATCCCACCTGTCTTCAAATACTCTAACTTCTCGAGAGGACTTTCGGCTCAACGAACATTTAGAGTGCCTCCATGCCTCACAGACACTATACATTTACAAGCATCCGTACCTTCTCCTAGATTCGAACCCTGGCCCTATGGCACAGCATTCAGCATCCCTAATCAATATGCTACTTGGTAGGTGAAATGCAACTGACACCTCATATCATTTTTAATGTGATCCAACTGCAACGTAGACTTCTCACCATTCATTCAACATTCACACTATGAAATCAAGAATTTGAAAGGAGATTGGAATAAAAATTAATACAGTGCGTAAATGATCCGTCAATGGCTCAACCGTCTATGAAAGGATGAGACTTGAAAACTTTACTTTTTTCAATGCAAGTCATTTGCTCTTATAATCAGCGAATTATTTACCCTTATACTCAACTCTCGAAAGCTTTTGAATACAGTTTTTTTATTTAAATATAACTTGATGAGATTTACAACATTCTAAAACACATTCTTATATCAAATACATCGAACCAAAAATTTAAAAGTAAATGTGTCTACATATAATATGCATGTTTACATCTATTTGAGAAGATTTAAGTGTTATCCATTGTGTTCTTTCCCAGCGTGGGTGTTTATTACAAGATATTGATACCTCTGTATCACATTTAACACTACACAGTACCCTAAAAATTTAATTTTTACCGACAATTTTTTTTGCATATTTTTGTGGCCCATATCATTGAGATGCTTGCCACGAAATTTCAGATCTGTTAGCAAATTAGTTTTTAAGATATTTGAAGTTTTATGAGCTATGGTTTTGGTTTCCCTTTAAAGCATTTTTTCACACTTTAGTTGAATTAATTAAAAATATTTTTGAGCTTTTAGTTTGAAATGGTTATTAATTCCAATTTTCATTACTAAAATAATTTCTGCTTGATTATGTTTTGAGCTTTTTGAGTTCTCATATTTAATTAATAAAGATTAATTTCATGGGCAATTTTTGCTTTAAAAATAGTCTATACAACTTAAAAGCTTTATCATTATTTTTTTCCTGTAGAGAAAAGGCCATGGCAAATGCGTTCTGGGTTTCTGTGAGAAACAATATTTCGAAGAGATGGAATACTACTGAAAATGATGTATCTAAAAACCAATCCTCAGCTGATTCTGTGATTCTGCAATTAGACTTCCGAATACAAGCATTCTGAATTCAAATGCTGCAGATATAACTGAATATTTATTTGATGTACCAAACTACATTATACTAAACATATTGTAGTACTATATTTTAGTATTTTAAAGTCGTACGACAAGAGCTAAAACTTGTTAAACTGCCTCAATTTAAAACTGAAAAACATTAAATTTTATGAGCAAACCTGACTATTTTTAGCTTAAGTTAGTATCATTATTATTTCGTACATAAATGCTTCATGTTTCAAAACTTTTTTGAAATATTAGGTTAAGATAAAGCTGAATAAACTGACGTCTTAACAAATGCTATCAATATTAGGCAAAAATATATTATGAATTAAAAATATAATTTTCAGTCATATTTAATAAAAATAGTGTTTTAATGTAGAACATACACTAGAAAATAATATATTAAAAAATTAAAGTTTTACGGGCATTATAAGTTTTTGTTTTATCACTTTACAAACTTTAAATGCGTTTCTCTCAAACTTTTAATTTTGAAGGTATAAGTGTTTTCTAATCCCTAAGGCTTTTTGCCTGTTCAAGATAGAGCCTTGAATTTTTTTGTATACACTCCCAAATGTATGTTCTATAAAAGTTAGTATGGATTTAGGGCTGAGAACTCTAGTTATTTTTCTAAAAAAATGCCAAAGTTGATATTTTAAAAAATTTCGTGTTTTTTTCCAGGTTTTTCAAGAAAATTAATTATTAAAAATCAACAATGGAATATATTTTCAAATCCATACTAAATATTGTTTGCAATAATCTAAGAATCATAAATAACTAAAAATTACTAAAAAAACTTAAAAATTGAGTATTTTATAACAGTTTGAAAAAACTTCAAAAATTCCTAATTTTTTTAAAATTATAAAATAATGGCTGGTCAAACTGACTTTTTGCTTACAGAATCAGTTTAATAATATAATCTAAATGTAAAACATCAATTATTTTTACTGTAACTGTCTCCATTTTTTTTTTTGAAAAAGGGTACCTTGTAGTCTTAACTATACGAGAACTATTTAAAATTTTACATTCAATTAATTTGCATCTACTTCGATTTTAAATTAAAGTTATTTGAGCAATTTTTCGTATTTCCTCTTTTGCCGTCAATTATTCTTAATTCATTTCTTTGTTAATTATTCATATTTCATTTACAATACAGTTTTGGAATGTGTCTTTTTTAACTTTTCATGAAGACTATACTTACTGTTAATACTAAAGGTAGAAATGTTCTCATAATAACAACACACAACTGAGAAATTCGGCACTTTAAAAAAATTATCAAAAATGGATTTTGACTGCACATTAGTAATGAGATCTTTGACCTTTTAATTTAATATTTTTCTCACATGATGAGTTCACCATCTGAGAAAACAAATATCCGAAACTAGATATCACATCTCACCAATTAAAATTTTTGAGACATATTTTATTGAATTAAAATCCGCCCAAAAGTTCTATTTGGCCGGTATAGGAATTTAGTAAATAGGAGTATTCTTAAGTTTTAAGGAGTCTTAGGAATATTAACTGCGTCTCGGGTGTGGGGTGAAAATACAAACCATTTTCAAATAGAAATAGTTCTTTGAATTGAAAATTAAATAATGCGAATCTCTTTCACATTATTTATAAAGAAATGAGGTTTTTAAAAGTACAAAAAGTATAACATATAATCATAATTTTAAAAATTCTAAGCATATGAATTTAACAAACATTTTTTATGATAAGTAAATTTTACGTTGCTCGTGGTATTTTCAAAACTAGTAGCCTTTGATGTATAAAACTTTACAGAATTATAAAACATACTTACTCTATAAACCTTCCTTGTTGTAGTATAATGTATCTTATGTATTTCATAATATTTAAAAAATATCGCAATTAAAAAAATAAAAATGTGTTTCTTTTAATTTTTTAAAAAAATATTTAATTTATTACTTTAATTATATAAAAATAGCTACAGTGTAATAAGGATATATTTGATTTTATAAATCAACTCATTTACAATTAGAGCTACTATTTTAGAAAATATGATGCACAACGTAAAATTTAATTAATATTACTTACAGAAATGTTAAATATTATCATATGCATATATATTAAATATATGATATAATTATATTATATCATATACTTAAATTATAATTATATTTTATACATTTTACACTTTTTTGAAACCTCATTCTGTGTCACTTCCCAATACATTTCTCGGTGCTTCAAAAATTCTTCTTGCTCTTGTATTTAACATATAATGCAATAATAGATCTAAAATCGGCAAATAACTTCTTTAGATACATTTTAAATTGAAGCTACTAGTTTCTTTTTATTTTTCGTCAATACTTGTGAACCTTACTACAAAATACAAAAAGGTTTATTAAAATAGTTTTATACCTTAGCTCCCCACTGTATCATCCAGTGTCCAGTTAGAGCTGAAAGACTAAACACATTCAAGTGAGGACGAATATATATATATTGCATTCCAACATTGCATTATATACTTAAAAAAGCATGATTCCAAAAAATATGGAGTTACAATGTTGCAAAGTCGTATTTTTATGCCGAGGAAGTTATTTTTAGTGGAAATGAGATAAATGCATCGTAACTAATAATCCCATGAAAAACTCATAAATTCAGAAATAAACTAATAGAAGAAGATTTTTTTTGATTATCAAATGTATAATCACAAGTTTGGTTAGTTTTTAGTTTCTCTCTTTTCCAATATTTGTAGATCATATTTTGTTCATGATGTATTTCAAACGTTAAGCAGAAAATAATTTTTTGAAATAAAGTCATGAATATCATAATGATCGAGAATAATACGAAATTACATGTTTTTGTGAGTTTCTATGCTATAATAAAAAAAACATACTTAATATTTTAAACAAGAATGTGATTTAAAGGTAAGGTTAATATTACTTATATGTAAATCTTTTATAAAATACGATACATTTTTTTCAATAGATATCTAATTGGAATATAATAAAGGTTATTGCAATTGAATTGGCTATAGAACAACGTTTAAAATTAACTGAAACATATAATATCATTTGTAACTAAAAAGTAAATACATCACTCACTAAATATTTTTTTAAGATATGTTCGTTATACTACAAGTCTAATTAATACTATATTCCAAAACCGATATTATAATATATTGTAGTAATACTGATGTGAACGCCAAAATAATTATTTTGTCAAATATTGTTAAAATATTTAAAAAAAAAGATGCATAATTTTTAACCATAGCTTGAAAAATATGTGCAATGTAATAAAATGAGAAAGTGGAAGAGCACTTAGAAACATTTGTTAATAGTATTAAAAATAATCGATTAACTATTACTATAAGTAAAATTAAAAAGAAAATAACATGGTAGAAACTAATGACGTAGTTGAAGGAACTTATAATTTATTACTAACTTAACCCTCTAACCGGAAAGCATTGGAAAATTCCTTCAGTGTAAAGATGCTTCGAAAATGGACTGCACGGATTTTTCTGCCTTCAAGTAAAATTTTCAAAGACGGATAAGCAGCACTTTTCTGAAATCCTTTCCCCCTTTTAAGGTTTAACATCTTGAAAGATAATGAGGGACGGAGGAAGCAACACAGCAGGAGTTTTATGGCTCGCAGGGAACCCCGTGTTTTGACCCTGGGGCAATCGTAAAAAATCGAGGGGAAATTTCTTTAGACCCCAGGAAGTGTTAATTTGTTACCTCGTTTTTTTAAAGTTTTGTAAAGTCCCAACGCATAAGTAAAATATGTTACAATTCCCTTTTGGTTTCATATTAATTTGAAACTGTAACAAGTTGGGGCGTGTCAGTGCAATCTGCTATTTTATATAGTTAGATAAATTATCTTTTTTTAAGTATATTCTTTCGCTTCATTTTTCTTATTCCAATCAAAGCTTTCAGTTTTTGAAACATGATTATTTTATTATAAGATACCGAAAAAAAATTAATAAAACACCAAACTCTTTAAAATTTGGAACCGTTTCAATTTTCCAACCACTAAAAATGAATAAATTTAAACTTCATCAAATGATTTGAAACATTTTCTTACACTTTGATAAAAATAGTAACGAAAAAAAAACTAGTTAAGATTTATTAGTTTTCTTTTTTTAGATTTCAAAGCCTAAGTGTTCAGGGAAGTTTAAGTACAGTGTGTGTGTGTGCCTGGTTATATATTGTTAAAATACACCGATTATATTTGAATTTTAAGTGCTTGAACTTCAGTTTACATCAAAGACAACATGAATGAAGATTTTCACAAATTTTTTTATAACTTGAATGTTTGAATAAATGGTAATCAAAAATATACGGAAACGTTTACAGTAGACATTTATACATATAAATAAACATAAACATCAATTTTAAATTCGAGCTATTGAAAATCATTCAAATTATATATTGTTCAAAAATATCTATTTATAAAAAATACCTCAGCGTTTATCTTTTTTAAAGGCTAACTGAATAAGTAATTAAAATCTGGATATTTTTTGAAATCTCGATCTTAAAAAGCTAGAAATTTTATGTTAGAAATTCCATTTGAAATTTCCAAAAAAAGAATGCATCGCGCAGTTAAAAATTATCTACCATAAGTTTTAGCAATTGTTTGAGTATATTAAAAATTTCAAATTTTATTATATAGCTTCTTTGGTATCTTTTAATATATTTCGGCCACGGTAGCCGAGTGGTATAGGTATCGGAACGTGGCTTGCTTTGTCACGAGTTCGAGCCCAGTAGCACTAAAGACCCGCCGTGTAGGGTTGCGATGCACGTTAAATCTGTCGAGAGCTGAAACGTCCTCCCGTTGGTGTGGCGTGGTCGTTAGGAGAGGGGGGTGCCAGCACAGGTGTCGTCCACGTCACTTGCCCATGGTTCAAAATTACGTGGTCCGTCGCCAAAAGCCCTCGTGTAGCTGAACAGTGCGACGTTAATATTCAATCATTCATTTAATATATTTCGAAGATTTCATACAATTCAGTTGAAAACCGCATGCTAAGAGCAAAAAATATACTGAAAAAATTGATGAATATACAATTACAATAAATTCTTACATAGAGAAGCAAAACTGAGAAGCTAAAGCGTAGGAATAAAAAATTTTGAGTATATCTGAAGTAGTTTTCGAAATATTTATTTTAAAAATTAGAAAATTTGTGTGCGTTATGTTATACTTAATATTAATTAAATGGTTAAAATAATGTGTTAATATTAGTCATGTAATCGTTTGATGACACATTCATATACTAATAAAAATTATCATGGTCATTGATGCGAATGTCAAGAATTTTATGTAATTTTAAATTCAGACATTAAGATATTGATGTAGAAAATATAAAACGACCATCTAAAATACATGAAAAATGCAGTCTGCTATAAAATGATCTTGAAAAACACAATCTGGCATTTTCACTTACTATGGCAGAGCCGGCTAAGTCAGGGGCGATCTGGAAAAACAGAGAGAGAACCGCGGTTTTGATGGATGCCGCTCTAGCTTTTAAAGCTCCCAGGAAAAATTATATATATATATATATATATATATATATATATATATATATATATATATATATATATATATATATATATATATATATATATATATATATATATATATATATATATATATATATATATATAAATTACAAATGCAAAAATAAATCTTGTAATTTTCCATACATTTTTATAACAACGAATTATGGAATTGGCTTCCAATACCTTGTTCTGTTTAACAATATGTAAGGTAACCAACCCTACTTTAGATAGATTTGTACTACTTTTTCTTAACCGTATTCCTTTTAAAATTAATTCGTGCAGCCGAAATACACCTTTTGCACCCTTAAAAATTTATGTAAACTATAACGG
Source organism: Trichonephila clavipes (assembly GCA_019973935.1). NCBI lineage: Eukaryota > Metazoa > Arthropoda > Arachnida > Araneae > Nephilidae > Trichonephila > Trichonephila clavipes. The sequence continues at coordinate 162,418 of BMAU01003007.1, read as the reverse complement.
TTAATTTTAATTTATGCAACTTGTGAATTGTTTATAATTAACCATTTCCGTCTAAACAGTTTACATGAAAAAAAAAGTTTGGACTCCCTCTTTCATTAGGGATTTATATAAGGTTCGAACATTAATTTTTATTTTTCACCGAATAGGATCGAGTGGTAGGGTACAGTGCTTCCACACCACAGGTCTGGTGTTTCATTAACGGGCTGCACAAGGTCGACTCTGTCTTTCATCCCCGCTACATTGGGTCGATAAATGAGTACCAAGCTTTCTTCGGGTCTTAAACACTGAAGGTCTCTCTTCAGACAGACCACCAAATCGGGACATATGTTCATGCAACTCAGCGTCCAATGGTCACGTGTATTATGATGGGCACAGTAGTTCCTGGCCCTCATGGATTGTTGTGCCACTGAGTTTAAGTCTAAAGTTTGAGGATTACCTCACTTTGGGGATACCCCTTAGATAAACATGTATTTCCACTCATTTGCAATTAAACATTTTTCTTTCAATTACGTTTATTTCAGAAGGAAGTTTGATTTTTCAAATGTATTTGCTTAATAACATGTATATTTGTGTTTTATATTAAACATTTTATCAATCCAAAATTACATGTTTTTAGCTCATCTAAAAGCATTTAGGATTTTACGACTGATCTTACAATCCATATACGTTTTATAGTAGTGTATTTAAAAATGATAAAGACATTTTTACGACTGTGTGAGCTTTTATGCCTCGTTTATAAATATAAAAAATTGCATTCAGCTACAGTTTTTAAAATGTACTGAAATAAGTGGAGGAATAGGATATTTACATATTATGAATATTTTCGACTGCAGTAAGATATATTTATATTTCAGTTTCTTTACAATTTGAATAGAAGTTGTAAGCCATTTTGCGAATAGTTTGATGTTGAGTAAAAACCCATAGGCTGTTTAATATTGTAAAGTGTTTTACTTTGATACCTGCACACACTAAAATAAGGCTCATTTGCAGTTATATGATCAGCTTCAGTGATATTTAAATTTTCAAAAATAGTCTACACGTACGAAAACATTCTTTCACAACCGCACACCACATCTCATACTATATCTTTCCTACAGCAGGAAATATTTGTGTATACTGAAAAATTTAATACAGGATACATTTTCAAGTGTTGAATTTGTTTTTTTAAATTTGGTATGAATACATTGTGGAACTGTCGGTTAACTTCACTGAACAAAATATTTTTAAGTGTACTGTTTTGAAAGACAAAATTAATTAGGGAGAACTTTTCTCACAATAGAATTTGTAATGACTGAATTGTGTGAAAATGTAGTTATCGATGTGTGACATTTTTCCTTGTAATAAAAGAAACAGAAAGATAAGAAATTTAACTTGAGTAGAAAATGGTTAGAAGTACTGTCATGCGCATTTGAGAAGAAGTATATCCCCCATTAAAATTAAAAATTATTGACTGAATGTGTGTTATGTCCATCACAAATGCCGATGTAGGAAAGGAATTTTTATTTAATATAAGAAGTTCGAAAAAGAGAACGCTAGGAAGAAAAATTTAAATTTTTTCCGAAAAATATTCAGTTAACATAAACATTTTATTTATATGATTTTAATTAAAATAAATTAATTGTATTGAAATCCTTTTTTATGCTATTTTAAATTAAAAATATAACTGAATAGAGAAAGATGGGTTTTATTTCATAAATATAATCATCGTATGTAATATTTATTGTGTTATTGTTTAAAAATGAGATAGGGCCTTTGCTCTTTTTACCTCATTACTTTTTTAAAAAACAGGAAAGTGAGCGCGTTTTCTTACTCTCATATTCAAAAATGAATACAGGATGCCTTTTTCTGGTTCAAATCGCAATACCAAAAAAATATATATATATTTTTTAATTTTTAAAAAATGACAGAAAAATAAATTTTCTTTGAAGAAAATATAATTATTTTTCAACTTCTAACATACTAATTATTTAATTTTTTCCTCTTTACCTTTCATTTTTTAATTTTACTGTGACTGAACATATAGGAGAAAGAAACGCGGAATTCCACTACGCTTTCAAAGAAGATTGCCCAAGGCAACTTAACAGCTAGCTGTAAACGATTGATCTCTTGGTTCTTACTTTACAAAAGGGACCGAACTGGGTCGTAAAATTGCACCCGTTCGACCTCCCAAGTTCTAAAAGAGGGAAAGGAAAGAAGTCTGTTGCATTTTTGAAGGGAATCGCAAAATAAGAGTTAAACGCTTTCGGAATAACTTTTCAGGAGGAAGGTATCCAGTTAGACGGTTAAGCAACTATGTGGACTCATTAGATCGTCCATAATTCTCTACATCTGCATTCATAGTGCATACACATTATTATGAATATTTTAATTTTCGTAATTATAAAATAGTTTAATATCTTATTTATCCAACTAATTTAAAATAATTGATTCAGAAGGATAAGTTTTTTACTTTTAAATATACTAATCAATACAGTTTTATAAATAAAGATAGAAATATAACACATCCTGTTACGCAAAATAAATATTTCCTTAACCACGTAAGCAAACTCTAAGTATCTTATTTTTCTTGCAAAAAATAAGACGCAAACTTTAAAACGTTATTCTAACATCTGAAACAAATTAAATAAGATAACTGTTTATATAAATAATTTTACACCTTGGTAAATTTGAAGCAAAGCAAACAATTTAGTTGAATTTCAAATTTATGTCCTCAGATGTAGGTAAATAGAAATCTTGCAATAATCTAAAATATTTGGAACTAAACTCTTAAACTATATTACATTGTACAAAATAAACATAATTTAAACTTTTCTCAGAACAATTGTCATTTTTATCTTTTTGAGTCTTTTTCTCCCGAAATGTTTTATTAAAATGGAACTAAGTTTTGTAACTTACGAAATGTTTGATGTATAAAAATAAATATCTGCATTTTAAAAGTGCTAGTGAGTTAAGAGAATTTTACAATGAATGTGTATGAGAGAGATAACATAAGATCATTCATGTTTTGAATTTTGTACTATTTAAATTTTAGATATGTTCACTCTGTTGTTCATTTAGTATGCTTAACATCTTCAAAGGATTTTTCTTTATTGAAAATTATAAAACAATAAAATCAAAAATATTATATAACAGCTATTTATATAACTTTAATTCCACGAAGGTATTTGACTCTGGAATTTAAATTTATATATGTGTCATATTTTTGGGAGTTATATAAATTGTTATTAATTTTTGCACAATTTAAAAAAGTTACTTTTATGTCTAACCATGTTTACAGAAACTCGATAACCATGATTATTCCTTGAAAATGCATTATCATATATTTTACCTCAAAATTTGGAACTTTATAATAAATTACCTCATATTTATGTTAATTAGGACTTGGTTTATGATTTTTTTTTTAAATTGCAAGCATAATCTTTACCAAAAAAATAAGTTGTAATAAATATTACCAATAAATCTTCAGGTGAGCAAACAATTCTAAATTTAAAATTCTAAATTCTAAATTTAATTTGCAGAAGTAAAATATCTTTGAACATTTCATCAAAGAATTCATTCTTCCTTATGTGAAACAAAAATTAAAAACGCTATGTATGTATTCAAAATTAAATATTCATATCTTTCATCACTATTTTTTATACATAAAAAACTGTACAAGAACATTCCACATATGCATAAATATAAAAATAGTATAATAACGCTGACAGTCTTAGAACAACGCAAAATGTTTTTTTTTAATTATATTATCTTGAATATAGTTTTGCATAATGTTTTTAGAAACGGGAAATTTTTTATAGAAATCTGTAATGATAAGATAATATAACCCAGATAAAAAACATAATTTTCATAACGTAATTCTTATATTTATACACATGATAATACGCAAATGATTCACATATTTTCAAAAACATTTTGCAAGTTTTATGATATTTTAAAACCAATAAACTTCCCATTACTGACACTTCCATCAAGGACTTTTCAAGAAAGATAGAAATGGTACTCCCTTTTAATGAAATGGTTCCAAGATAAAAGAACACTCCTTTCAAACAAAAGCGAGTGCCATGAATGGATGATTACAAGTTTGTTAACCTATTCGGCCAAACCTGACATGTGTAAAACGATTGGATCATATCCGTCAATGTAAGTGAACATAATAACTTGTACTGCTTCAGAATTGTGGAATAATTTCCTATGTGTGTATGTTAAAAGGTTGTATATCAAAATCAATGATTTAATGCTAATAGTCATTTATGTAGCTAATCTCAGTATTAAATTTAGAGAAGTAAAAGGTAGGGGCTTTAATCTAAAGAAATATTAATTATTAATATATGTAATATTTATGTATAAAATGCATAGAATATTTCTGATAAAATGAAGGAAATTCAGATAATCATATTAGAATTGCTCATTAGCATTAAAAATAGCTTTGGGAATATGGTTTTAATTTTTATTAATGTATTTGTAAATGCAAGTGTATTTATAATGGAGATAATGTATAAATATGAAACAACTGTATAACAAATATATTTTTTTTGAATCCACAGAAAAATTCCAATATATCCGCGCAATAATTTTAAGGGTTATAAGCGGTTATGCTCATCCATTGCTCAAAAATTACGTACTCTTAGAGAAATATTAAATTTCGAAATTAATACTATTTTCACTGCCATAGCATAGTAAAGATTGATAAGTTAAGGAACATTTTCATTTGCAATTAAAAATCTCTTAATGTTTGTTTTACTCATTCTAAACTAAATAGATATATTTTTTTAGAAATAAGGGATTGTAATAATTAGTACGGTTAATTGAATTGTTTAAATTCAAGGTTTTCTTAAATTCTTGGTATGCTCGTTTGTGAATGGTAAAACGTAATTAGACAAGCAAAAATCATCAAGCAAGCGATGGTTGGAACTTATGCAATAAAGCGCTAGAATGCAATGTAAGTTTTGTCATGAAAGAATGTGAGACAAAAGAACATTAAAAAACACCTATAGATTTACGCACAGAAGTCTTAAGGTTAACAAAATCGGCTCATTATTATAATATATGCTCACCTCTGTGGTAGCCAACGTTAAAAATTTAAATCTATAGCAGTCTGTTATGGAAAACATAAGTCAAGTTCAGCGTAAGGTCGGTCAGTCGAAGATTATGGTTCTGAATGGTCTACATATGGTACAATGTACGTTCTTTTCCATCGTAATATTCACTACAAGGCCTGATGTGACACATAAACCGCTTGTGACAATATTCGTCTTTCGAGGCCTTACGCTCAATGATGCATTACACATAATTTTAATACATAGATAAAACTTTCACACATTTCTATGCTGATATTTTACATGTCTTCCTTAAAGTTGTCAGTGGTATTATTGAAAAGTTCTCACATCTGGGAAATCGCCTCAGGGTTCTTGTTGAAAATGTGCTATTGGTACAATATTTAGAGTTTCTTTCATTTATATTTTGTGTCCTGTACATACAATGCATGCCAGCTTTCTGATTTATGTACGTATTTATCTAATGAGTGATCAACACCACACATAAAGGGGGATTGCTTATGAATTGCACTTTATCGCTTTTGCTGAGAAGTGCCATTTTAAGCTTCACTGTGGTTGAATTCACAAATCATCATGCATATGTCATATAGTGATCTACGACAGTCTAGCAAGAACTATGTCACGTCTTGACGTATATAAGCTTAGGAAAAGTCTTAGTGTTTAGAAATAAAGTTGAAAAAAGAATAATTCTTTTCAAAATATATTTTCAGAACTTCCTATTTCACTCTTCTTTAAAAAAGAATAAAGCAGTAACATAAATCAATGCTATGTATCTCGTAAAAATAAATGTTACGTACCTCGTAAAAGCAGACTATTTATCTTAAATAGATGTTTAATAAATTATATGAAATTTCCTTGAAATTTAATGCGCAAAATGATTAAAATCATTATAATCGTAATCAAAATATACAGGAAAATTGAAACAAATTGAACTTTGAAATTCAAATTCAAAAGGATTTATATGGAAGTATGTTGACTGAACAATTTCAAAGCAGCTTGAAACTATACCTTAGTAATAAATGTATGTATTCATCTATCTCAATACTTCTGCTGTAGAGAATATAGTTTTGATAAAAGGTAAATGTTTTCCTCTAGATTTTGAGTAATATGTTTTGTTTTAATATTTATCACAGTTAACTTTAATATATTCAATTTAATTAATTTTTTTAGCAATTCAATTTATATTTAATTCTTTGTTACTAAAGTAACAGGGAAAAAACCATTTCCTACAAAATGTAATTTTACTTAACATTAATCATGTGCAATGAATTATTTAAGAGTGTTGTTTCAAAACTTGTACACAAACAAATATATCATGTGTTCCATTTTCTTAAAATATATTATTATTTTTTAAAATATTCATCAAACGTGCATTAATTAAAATAGCACTACGTTATAAAAGAAAACTGGATGTATGGCTAGCTATCTTTTCCAATATAATATAGAGTTTAAGTCAGCTTTCTAGGTTGCAAAGCTTAATACTTAATCCACAATAACCACTTTCAATACTTATTGTATCTAACAAAAAAAATAAATTGATATATATATTGTAATAGTATAAAGAAAATTAGGCTTTTTGACTAATATACTTCAATATAGTAAGAACCCATAACTTGTGTTACATAATAGAACATTTCAGTTTACATAAAATTCTGACAAGTACTTTAAACTTTTGTATGACAGTTGCCATTTCTCACTTATAAAATAAGTACATTTTTCATATATTCTGAAAATGCATTTTTGTAGTATACAAAAGAGCGTTTTAGACATGCAACATACTTGCAAAAATATTGAATTACATTACGTCATCATATGTCACGCAAGGAAAAAAATCGACACATTTTTAATTTAGCTGTTATGTCAATATTTTCTGAGTTTAAAATATCATTTTCCTCAACATGTAAAGATCATATATATATATATATATATATATATATATATATATATATATGCGAGGAATTATTTTGAAGAAAGATTCATTTTTGAAACTATGATTTTAAGCACAAAGTCAAAAACTCTCCATCAACTAATCCATAGACTCCGTCTTAAGTAAAATATCGGTATTTAAAAACTGTAAAAAATATTACATTGAGTAATTTTAAAATGTCTCGAATACCTAAAAATATACTCACATTTCATTATTACAGTAAATATTCCTAGAAATTTCAAGCATATTTATAGAAGATAAATCTAATTCTATTTTTTTCCTTATGAAATTTATTGAGAATGTTAGTAAAATGTTAATTTCCGTTTTCATGTAAAGGAAAGCTGTTCCGGAAAATTCTGTTCAGCCTCATTTAGAATAATTGTTTTCAAATTTTATTTTATTACCGTACGCACGTATTCATGCCAACTCATTTTATTTATTTAGTTTTTCATTTTATGTATATTCGCAACGAAGGTATATTTTAGGTATATTACGAAGAAATCTGATTTCCTCGTATACAATGTTCTAATTTGCTTAAGTCAAGACATAGTCAATGGGTTGAACCATAAAACAACTAGTTAAAATAAACAAGACAAAAATAGACGATCCCTTAAAAAAATATAGTATAACCAACAGTTTAGATCAGTAATCCCCAAAACTTTCTATCGTTGTAGACAGATCAACTTTTGATTATTTAATCGAGGCCCGTTAAGGGGAAAGGACGTTGATCCCTTATATTTGATACTGTTTTTAATTAATAATTTTATTTTGATTCTTTTTAACAAAATATAACACAGGTACACCAAAAAAGAGACATGGGATATAATGGGATTTCTGTAAAAAGTCGCACAAACCTGAGATAAATACACCAGAGTAAATAAAACAGAAATAATTTAATGTTCTTTGTACGGCCGGGCACTGTTTGATCTACGGACCTGATCCCTGGGTTTGTGGACTACTGACCTAGATGTAAATAAAGATGATTGCTTATATAAACTTCCTTCCTCAGTGGCTAAACAGCCCAGAATGGGCATCAGCCTTCTCAAGAAGGACTTTCCAGATGTTCTCCAATTCTTTGTTCTCAAAACTAGGATATATTTTTCTAGGCTATCATTCCTTCTAAGATTTTGCTTGCCCTTTCTCCGTGTGTCAATTGGTTGAGCATTGAAGACTTTTTTAGTGGTGTGGTCTTCGTTCATTCTGAGAACGTGGCCTGCCCATTTCATTTGTTGAATATGATGAAGTTAGATTGCTTATATATGCATCGAGTAATAGTGATTCTGAAGATGAAAGAAAGTTCGATAATATGCCTAAAGATGTAACGGGAGACGAATATGATGATTTTAAGTTATACAAAAATAAATTTGATGATGATGATGACATATATATATATATATATATATATATATATATATATTTCTTTTTAAAAATATATAGATGCACGTGATTAACTAATCTATAACTAACTAATATTAACTAACTAGATCTAATTAACTTTTAAGTTTTCATTAATAAAGCTGTAATTAATATATCAGGTATGTCACACACTCCATTAAATTTTGTTCTTATTTTTTGTGTTACAACCGTTCGTTATATACCGTATTGTATAGTATTTAATACTAAAATGCGATATTTTTTTCGTATGATCCTCAAAGTTCATATAATGTTGTTAAATGATACATATTTCATAACTTATGTATAATAATAATAAAACATTTATGCAGTCATACTTTCAGCATGTTATATGGAACATTTTCTTTTCTAAAAAGCAAAGTTTATTTCTATTCTAGAGAACAATCCAAAGTAGTTGGTTAATTATCTTAAGAATGCTATCGATTTTATATGGTAGAAACTATTAATTATATCATCCTTTTAGCATAATTAAATCAAAAATATATGCGTTCATATTAATTGTTTTAAGTTTTTATATACTTTGATTTACTTATTCTATATTTATTTTTAGAAATTACATGTGAAATGCGTAACTTTAAACGTTAACACGCAACAATAAACTGTTTTTATAGCTTTTCTGATTTTTTTAATAATCCTAGAAGATAAAAAGATTATGAATATAAAAAAATGCACAAGAAAAAACATAATTAATGATATGTACAAATAATGACTTCCATTTCATGCAAATCTATCTTGAATTTAAATATTTCATTTCATTGTTACATAAATTGCATTTCTTATTATTTTTATAAACGATTTTCTTAAAGAACGTTCGTTCCCTGTGCTTTTTTGAACTCCTTTGCATTTTGCTCTGAGGCTGATATCGTCTTAAATATCAAATTAGAATTGCATTGTACGCATTTTATAACAATGTTGACCATTTCATGTTTTTATTCGTCTGAAAAATTATTTTATCTATAAATAAATATGCTATTCCTAATGTATAGAACTTCCAAAGAAGAGTTCTTTAAAGTTGAATACACTTACTGAATGAATATGCGTTATCATATTTCTGTTCAATCGTATTTTATAAATTTGATTACAAACCATTTTTAACATTTCCATTCCAAGAAAAAAATATGTAGCAAGTCAGCATTTTTACATATATATACATAGATAGATAGGAAAATCATTTTTGAATACCAATTTAAGAATGCGTTGTTTTTCATAGAATTTCTTGAAGAAGATAATGTTACGAATTTTTTTCTCCAAAGTTTTAAGCATAAATATTTTCCGAATACAATTTTTAATATTTTCCAATTGTCTCTTATCTTCCAATGGGAAAAATGACAATTTCAGAAAATAATTTTATACGTTTTAACAAAAGAATTGCTATACATTTCCTTAAAAAATTCAAAGCAAATATTTTTAAAATATTCCTAAAGATTTGTAAATACTCTAAGCTGTATAGTAATTCGTGAATATTCGTCAGAATATTCGCGACTTAAATAAATTTGTAAATTTTCTTAATGCACACTGCATAAAAGGTTCCTTACATTAACTGAATACTTTTTTTCTGATTTTTTATTCCAAAGTTATTTTTTTAAATAATATGGCCAATGAATATAAAATAGGTTAAAATTACTTAATGGATACACCTTAGAAGTCATCAACTGTACACAGGGTATATCAAATTTACTAGACCAAACATTTGGGGGAAATAGGGTGCATAACAAAGATTCAGATTTGCTTAGCAACTCATGGTCGCAAACGTCTCCATTCGGTGCTAAAGGGCGTTGTTCACAACATCATTGGGTGGAACATACCTACATTACTGCAATCATTTGAGCTGTCAACTCTCGTAGAGAAGTATGGAAAAGTTTTAAGAACACCTAGCAAAAGCAGATTTGCACCTGATTTACGAATTAGCAGAACAAAATGCACGAGAAGCAGAAAGATTGTTTCATGAAAGGTACCTACAGAGGGATGCACCGGTCCAGTAGATGTTTACTAATTTGCATCAGAATTTGCGATGCTACTCTTTGAATACATTGTGAGTGCAATTTTTTGCCTTCACATTGCCAAATACGATGAACACTAATCAGAGATCATCTTACAGCTGTACCGACTTCTTGTAGGCTAGTACTTGAACTAACTAGAATGGTGTGCAACGTATTTTGTTCTATGTTAGAAGTCCGAGTCACTAATTGCCTATACTCACTATGTCTATTACCTCGTAATGATCCACATTTACAGAGATTGTGGTGCAGATTAGTAAACTTTAGGTGCATCTTTTTCTGGGGGTACCTTTCGCTATACAATTTTTCTGCCACTCGGGCATTTACTTCTGCAAATCCATAAATCAGGTGCATATCTGCCAGCTAGGTGCTCGAAAAAATGTTCCGCACTCTTCTGCGGGGAATGACTGCAATAATGCAGGTTCGTTTCTACCAAAACTCTTGTGAATAACGCTCCCTAGTCCTCAATGAAGACGTTTCTGACAATGGGTTGGTGCCGTCTTCATCACTTGGTCATGATACAAAATTACGAGGTCCATCGCTAATAGCCCTCGAGAAGCTTGATAGTGCGACGAAAATATAACCCTCGGTTACCCGACAATGGGTTGATAGAAAATATGAGGCCTTTTGATGTTCCCTAACGTCCCTTAAAGTTAATCCCAATAATCCAGGAACACCCTGTATAATCTAAATTATTTTAAAATGTGAGAAAAATAGAAAATATATTGAAATATTTAAATAGCTCACAATGTATTCCAGGTTTCAATGCAAATGCATTCCAAAATGCTTTCAAACTATATAAAATTTTTTTTTAATCAAAATAACCTTTTAAATTTACCGTTTTCTTAATTTTTTTCTCAATGTATATATAAACAACAGATTAATTTAGAACAAAAACCTTGCATACCAAAATTTTTTTAAGACAATGATTTGAATGTTTTATTTTCTTAGATTTATATTAGAGATACATTTTTGTTAAATGAAGTTTGATATTATTGATATTTATTATTTAATTTTTTCTGTATTGTTTTAGTTTTCTTATGGGAAAACATGTTTCGAAGGAAAGCAAACTCCTTACTAAAAATAACTTAATTTGAATTAGTAAATAAATGTAATTAATTAATTCAAATAAATACCATCCAGAAATAATTAAACTTGCTATCCATTTTCTTTTTTTTATGTGTTTATAAATTTTATGTCATTCAAAAAAGTTTTAAAAAATTTGTAAAATTAAACTAAAGACAAGTATTAATTTACTTTTTTAATACACAAGTAATATTGTTTATAGGAAAAAATACACGAATTAATTATTTTGTAAACGTTTAAATAAAACAACGGGAAAGTGCTGGACTAGTGGTCACAGCGATGAACACGTGGCCTATGTTATTTCTGCCACATTCTGAGTTAGATCGTCAAGCCATTAATCACTTACCATATGGGAAGTCGAATTTTTTGCATTAGCATGGTGAGGAAATTTTGGAGGAGGAGTGACAGCTCAAATATTGTGCTCATCGTCTGTAATACTTAAAAACTATGATATCCATCACCAACAGCCCCATTTGTTTCTGTTGTTTAATGGATTATAATTCGAATTACAAACTATGAGAAAAGTTAAACATTTTTTTTTAATTAATACAATTTTATATACATATACTTTATATGTAGTAGAAATCTAACTGTGCATAGGAAAACTATATATATATTTGATTCCATCTAAGATAAAAATATTATTTTAATGTGTAGTCAGCTGGATGACGTAGCTGAATAATGCAAAAAATCAACAACGTCCATGTTGTATGATTATACGGAATGTAAATGATCCCTTGAATACCTGTTTGACTTGGGTCTTCATGGCAAAATTAAACTCCTAGTATTATATTGACATCATCAAAGGCCTCTCTCGGGGAGAGAGTTAGTGGTCAAGATTACATAGTGACCATTGGTATATACCTATACGGTACCGCAATAAAAAGTGATATCTACTCCCGGGGAACGTACTAGCTAGGTATTAGTAAAAATATCAATCTGTAGCTATATTAAAAAATTACTATGGCGCATTTTTTCTGTATAAAAACAACAAAAATGTTTTAAACAGGTCATTTTACTTAAATCATACTCGATTGTTTTTAATTAAGATAGTGCAAAAAGCAAATTGATAGGATATATGCGAACAAAATGTCCCCAACAGGGAGCAATTTATGAGCTTAAATTCTTATTTATGTATCAAAAAGTCTAAATGACGATGTATGGTATGTTTATATTCCTTAGGAAACATGCCTAATTCCAAGTATTTGTTCTTTACTATCATTAATTTGTAACACGTTTTTAATTAACATACTAATTAAAATTTAAGTAACATTGAATACTGTTGCTGCTTCAAATTAAATCATTTTGAATTTAGAATTGAAAAATAATGGCTGAATTCTAAACAAAAGTCTAAAGATCTGTGAAGTCCTTAATATACATTCAGAATATCCAGAGATTGTATTCATTTTCTTTTGACCGCTCATAAATGCATAGAAAAGTTACCTTATATATCGTTTTATCTTGAACCGTGAATATAATATTAGCCTTGAGTTATTGTTCAAGTTGCACACACGCACATATCTTCAGTAATTACTCATTTTTACTTTTAACTTATTAAAATTTCCATGTATATAATTCAATATATTACTGAACAAATATGAGTATTTTATGTTTTAAGTTATCAATTGATATTTGTATTACATAATTTAATATGGGAAAAAAGCATTATTTATGTGTTAAGTATTTTCTTCTAACATTGCATAAAGTATTTTCAGGGTAACAAAAACATTTCCTTTGTGCTCTTGTTCTCCGAATACACGCATAACAGGGTTGTATAAGCAAAAACAGATTTAGTCAAAGTTAATCTGATAAATATATCGTGACCTTTACTTTAGTTAATGAAATTAGGAAAATGTTTAAAAGCCCTGAATCAAAGTACAATAACATATACAAATAATGACAATTTTTTACCACCGATTCCTTCGATTGTTAACATTTGAATATTTTTATTTTTCTATATACTCATTACCATTTTTCACATATCTTTTATTTTTAGAACTTTTATAGAAAATGGCATGGGTCACCTTCTAGTCCAAATAGGGAAAATTCAATTGCTTATGACATTCATAAAACGTAATTGCAGGATTTATAACACGTGGCCAAAATTCTGAATCTCTCTAGTTTTATTTTTCATCTATATTCGGATTGTTTAAAAAAATACTTTATAAAGAAAACTTAGAAAAAGAGAGAATTTTTTAAGTTCCGGCATATGTGAATTAACATTAGAAAAAAATTTGGGCTGACTGGTCAATATATATAGGTCCAAATAAAAGTAATAAAAATAAAACAATACAAACGAGAGATATATTCCGTACAACATAAAAAGTTTAACATATTATGCAATTATTTTTGTCATTGAGAATTACTTTTAAACACTCTTAAAAATCCCATCTAAATCATTTATTGCATATTTATCTATATAATTAATACGTTATCGAGTTGAACGAGAAGGGCAACAGCTGATATAAGCAAAACAAAATTCACATGGAAATAAGTTAATTCTCTTTTTAGTTAAACTACACATTAAGTGCTCTAAACATATAAAAAATATAATATTTTGAAGTTTCAAAATCATGAAAGCAATTACTTTTTACATATAAACTGATGAAATACATCTTCACCCTTGAAACTTCAGCTCCAATCTAAGAAACATCAAAATTCATTTCATTCTTCTACACTACACAGAATTCACATGCATTCTTATTCTTCAAACAAATATTTTTATTATTTATTTAATAAATGATTATATCTGCCCTATACAAGTAATTTTACTTATTTATTTTCATCTTAAATGATAATTTTTTTCAAGAAACTAGCGATTAAAAATTATCTGTTTAGCATAGTACTACAGCTGCCGTAGCTTTGCAACATACCTATTTTTTTCTTTTTATTTTGCTGCATGCATATGTTAATTAACTGTTATTCCTAATTGATTAAGCAACGGTCCTAATACTAAATCAGTTTTATTCTTAAGTAGCATCAATTTAATCAATCAATCATCAATCTGTTCGATCAACTCTTAAACCCAACAAGTTGAGAGTTCTTCCATTCCTTGCATTAAAAAGAAAAACCTAATGCTAATCTTTGACATTCAAAGAACAGCTTATAATGGAATAAAAATTGCTATTATCCTAAAAAAAATAATTGAATATTGTTTGATCTTTCTTTTGAGGATTAAGCATGCCTTTATCATTTGTTTTTCTGATTTATTTTTCAAGGTATTATTTGATAATTAACTGTCTTATGAACCCTTTTTTTTAAATAAATTTATTCAAATGAAAATAACATTTGCATTGAATTCACACGTGTTATCGGCTTATGTCTACATTTTTTGTTAAAAAATACAATTCTTAGAGGAAATAAATTAAAACCCAGAATGGACACATTTATTTTTTACCAATTATATCTGCGAATTCTATATATAAAATGTGTTAAGATAGGTTTTTAATGAATCTAATAAATGTCAATGTATTTGCAATTAAGTGTATAAGATAGTTATTTTTATTATGTGTTCTTTAATGTTGTATAACATATTTGGCTTATAAAAAGTAGTGCAAAATTTAAAAAATGCATAACAATTATTTAAAATGGATACGTTTACTTCAAATTAATATAAGCAATATAGTTAAATTTATGAATAAAGAAATATATATATATATATATATATATATATATATGGTATGCAAAAAAGGTACTTAAGTTACTAAATGAAAATACACAACTCTTTAGATTTTTTGCAAAGCAATTCTGTATGAGGAAAAATAAATTTTCAAATCATATGCATAATCATAGAAAATTAGTTCTAAAATTGTTTTTAAAGCTATTTTTTTTAATTTTTCGTTAAGAAGGTAATATAATGAACCTCAAATATTGCAATAGTTTTTTTTTAAGAACTTTGTCTATTTTTATTAATATGGGAGAGAGTTTGATATATATATATAATGTTATCAAAATATTTTATAATTATCGCAATGGAAACCTAACTATATACAAGCAATACATACATCAAATCTATTAATTCGTTATGACGGAAAATATTTGCAATCAGTAATAGTTTAAAAGTATCCCATATCCAATTCCCCATACAGTAAAACATTTCATCGCAATAAGAAACTTTCAGAAGAAATTTCAAGAAATATTTGATATTTTCAATTCAATTCTTCTATTCTCAAGAATAAAATGAAATGTCTATTTGTGGTACAGAAGAGAATTGAAAAGTTAGATCTGTTTTACGGCGTAAAATATCAGCAAATCTCTTTAAGGATACTTTTTGTATCTTATATGCAATGCCGCGTCTATTAGCGAAATAGATTTTAATTCCAAAAGGAAATTCGATTGTTTCCATTTTTATTCTTTTTATGATGTTCTTTCTAGCAATAAAATAAGAATAAAATTTTGACATTTTAAATTATTTCCCTATGTCCTGGTAGCTTTTGAAAATTCTTAAGTGCAAAAGTTTATTCATAATTTTTGACAAAGATTATGAACGAAAATTTTTACCATGAAAGGAATTTTTGAAATATACTTAAATGAATAGACTCAAAAATTCCTGTTTAATCCTTTATTTTTAATCTAATGCCTGTTATTTCCATACACAATTATTTATTAGATGCATTTTTCTTTTTCACTTTATTGTTATCCATAATCAATGTATTGTTCACTAAATAAAAACAAATAGATGCGAATAATAAAATTGGAATCAAAATTCTTATATACATAATTTATTTACTTTTCATAACTATTTTAACATGTTGATATTTATATACTCGCATGCTAATATTTATAATTATATACATCTTTTAATAAGAGTAAAATTTATTAAGCTTATTTTTTAAGTAATAATTTGCTTTTTTAGTACCCTAATTAAATAATCCTGAAAATTATGTTATCTTTTAAAATTGCACAAATTGTTTTAAAAAATGTTAAAGTAAAAAGCAATATTTTAAAAAATATCAAAGATGTATATGCACAAAAATGTTATATTCCACATAATGTTTCGTCAGCTATATCTCCACATATTTTTATTACATTTGAACACACCAACAGATTAAAACCATTGAAGCAAAATATAAAAAATGTCTAGTTTTAAAACTCTCTCTCTCTAATAGCAGTATCTTTCTATCTAAGATATTTTCTTTTAATTTGTGTGTGTTCAGAATGAACTTTTCTTGAAATATTACTTTTGCATCATAATAAATTTTATATCGAGCTAATAAAAAAATTTAATGCAAAAAAAGAAAACAAACCTGTTACTGCTGCCACTGCAAGTGTCATCCCACATACCCAGAATATGAGAGTCTTGACCAAAAACCACATTGCAGTTGCAATTAAAAGTATCACACTTTTCACACGCACAAAATAATCAACACACCAGTATATAATTTATTTCCCAAATGGTGTGCTCTTCTCCTGTCTTTCTTCTTTTTTCAAAACAATAATTTCATTAGTGGAACTTCACACTAAGAAAAGAACAAAAACTCCGAAAAATGCAAAAGTTTTCGATGAAATTTCCAAAATAAAAATTTTAAAAAAGAACAAATTATTTGAACAATATTTTAAGTGCAATCCACAAAACACAAAAGAGAGCCGCACTGATGTTTCATACTGTAGAATCAAGCGACCGCTATTCAATATTTGCTGTATCTTTCCTATACAACCGATAGAAGACGGTTTATGCAGTCCTTTTCATAGCAGAACTGCCTCAGTTTTACTCCATAGTCCATTTTCCGAGCTGTGCCGGTAGTCATAGGGTTACCCCCACGGACGAGTAGATGCGGTCGCCAAATATTCGCCAAGTGATTCGCGTGTATCGTCCTATCGACAGTCACTGTCGTCGGAGATGCTTGGCGGAAAAGTTATCACTTGGTAAATTCGGTTGCTTCGATTTAATTTGCATAGGAAGAATAATCGGATATGCTGATAATCTCAAATGCTTTGTCAGAATCATTTTTAATTTTGATTTGAAAGAAATACAGTCTTATCAAATTAATAAAAAAATGTTCTTCTCTTTTAAATGTGTACATTTTAAAATGTATGTGTGTTTTCTTAAAGGAAATTGGGTTAAAACATTATCAACCAATTGATGGTTTTCTGTTTTTAAATGGAAAATATTAAACGATGTATTGTTATGAAAACAATAAATCCCTCTCTACAATATTTTAAAATAAGCAATTTTTTTATATGGGTTTCTTTACCTCAAATGTTATAACAAATTATATGAAGCTTACATCAATTCCGTGCATGAGAAAGGGAAGATATTTAGCCCCTCATACAACAATATATATTTTTTTAATTTTTAAGATAAAAGTCAAGTTGCGGGGATGTCTTCAATGTGTTTTCTTAAGCAAATGATTCACCCCATAAAAGAAATATTATACAGCTAGAAGAAAATATTTGTACACACCACGGGCTTACATTAAAAATATAATTCAAAAAACTTGTAATATGAGATTATTTATATTTATATAATGACTTTTCCTTGTTTTTTGTGGAAGTAAAAATGTAATCAAACATCACAAGCGTTGTTGGTAATAGGCTTCGCAGTATTGAATCATATTCTCCTGACTAAGATCATACCGTGCAAATCCTACTTTAACTTTCTTACTAACGTGCATCAGTACCTACACAAGCCCTTCTACACAACTTTTCTTAAATAACACTATAAAAATGGCACTATAACGAATCTCGTAATTTGCAATCATAATGCCACTCGGTTATCTCGGCCACTTGTCTGAGCCGATATAACCGAGCATATAAAAAGAACCACTAGTTAACTTTCATTATTATTCTTTTTTGGGGGCTATTGAAAAGTTGATTTTTCGGAATTTTTTTAAACGTATTATATAATGTAATTTAAGCGAATGAAACTTGAAAAAAGTGCAATATCATGCCTAGGAAACAATATATAATACAGTTTATATAATATAACTGAAAAATTCTTGCATTTCATTTCATGAATATCATTTAAAACTGATATTTCAATTTTTATGCAGTAAACAACAAAACGACCCGCTTTCAATGTATTTTACATTTTTTTTATCTTGCTAAATAATAAATTATCTTTTCATACAAGTTATTTTGATGTTATGTGCATCAATTACTAGTATTTTTTTTATTTAAATCATAATTTCTCGGATGTGTAAATCTGAAAACAAAATGAACATTTTTGAAAAAGACAAACACTTTTTCTATATATATGATAATATGTACGCACATAGTAATATATAAATGGATAACAATTATCCATGTAAAAGACTACATATGATACAATAAATATACATAAAAAGATACAAACTGGGCAATTATTTAATTTTTTAAGAAAAAATACTGAAGTAGTTTTTTATGCAGTACGTAAATGAATAAGATACTGCGTAAAAGACTACTTCATTTTATAAACACTTCTAACTATACTAAATATAACAAGTATTCTTTATCTTCTAAAATACTTTTAATTTGTTAAAATGGATTATTATGAAATACTAGAAATTAATAACAATATAATTTATTTTGAGACAGGGGGTTAAATATATATATATATATATATATATATATATATATATATATATGTTAAATTATTTTAAGAAAATGTATTAATAGAACAGAGATGTATTTTTTATTATATATATTTTCAAAAATTTGAAATCTATTTTACAAATTAATTTGAAAACAAAGTGATATATAGAACTAAACCACTCCATTTCATGTTTATCTGTGTTGGGCTCATCGAAATTCTTTGAAGTAACTTCGCAAATAAGACATAAAATTAAGATATAATTGTGCCCAGCATTTATCTCAAAGAAATAATGCGACTCATATTTCAGTGGTCCTCTTATCTGCAAAAAGTTAATAAACAGGATATGGTACCCATAAATCTACTTAAAGTCTCGGCTTCCTTGCTTTGCAAGATTCCCTCGGGAAAAGCAATATTTACAGGGCCATGTCGGATAGAGAAGTAATTCTTGTTGAATGGTATTCCGAAAAGTAAAGACGTACCTTGATACAAGTAAAAATATTAAGTCTGTAGAAAACTAGTTATTTCTAAGGCTAAAATTTTTAATTAAATATTTTATTTTATTTTTAAAGACACAAATTATAGTAATCTGAAGAAAAGTACGTTTGACATATAGACTATGTATAACCTATAAAAATAGGTTAGTCTACAGAAATAATCACGTTATTAAATTTGGATATAAATTAACAAAGGAATTTCCATATACATGCAAATGTAGATATTTTAAAACTCACTATATTGTTGTTTTCACTGAATATTGTAGTTTAATAGTATGAGATATTGTGTGCAATTGATCCTTATAAATATATACGAGATTGTTCTTGTCTGAAAAAATGTAAATAGATGTCAAACATCCAATGACTCCACAAATATAAGTCAATATCATCGGATTTCGTTTCTAACAGAGCGACAAAAAATTTGGAATAATGCTTCAGTAATAAATTTTAAGTAGTCGAAATATTTGCTTAGTAAAATTTTAGACATTGAATGAACAATATTTAATCCAAAATATACAACACGTAAAATACACTCATGTCCATAAATTAAGGATAATTCAGAATCAGACAGAAATTGAACTCTAAAATAAAAATTTCACCTGTAGAATTAGCACACACATCTTGAAGAAGAATATGCAAATTACAGGAAATCACCAGATGTTGTGGATAATTCGTCACAAGGACAAAAGTGTGTGAAAGGGGTATATAAGGAATGGTGGAAAAGAAGTAAAATTGTTCAGAAGCGCATTAAAAGCCTTCCATTGCAATTACCGCAAAGTTATGGCACAAAGGAAGCATTTGGATATTTTTTTTTACGTAGTAGAATATTTGGAAGACTGAAACGTGGACGTATCCAGTTGGAAGTATCCGAGGAACTTGGAATCGTCCAGAGTGACATCTGCAGGGCTTGGCAACGATTCCAAGATTATGATACTGTGAATAGATGTTACAGCACAGGTCACCTCCGAGTTTCAACGCCGAATGAGGACCGGTATTTTGCAATTACTTTCAAAAGAAACAGTCGGAGCGCAGCATCAGATCTGTCTCATCAGCTCTCTTCAACTACAGAAACGACAGTTTCAAGGCAGACCGTGTACAGATGCTTAAAGCACTTTGGTCTATATGCTCGTAGGCCTGTCAGATGTGTTAAACTTACCGCAACTCACTGTCACCTGCGATTAACCTGGATTAGAGAGCGTGCATTGTGGACACCACAACAATGGTCTTGTGTGATGTTTTCCGACGAGTCCGAGTTCAGTTTGCAGTCTGATTCTCACCGGACTTTATAAGGAGAGCGCCAGGTACCCGTTACCACCAAAAGAGCACCATTGAACCACGCCGTTACGGTGGTGCAGGATGGCTCGTTTGGGGAGGAATTATTCTTAGTTCGAGAACTGACCTGCATGTTCAGAGTGTAACGATGACAGGCCACATCTATCGGGATGTCAATCTGAAACAACATGTACGTTTGTTTCGGGGCGCCATGTGTGCTGAATTTCTGTATATGGATGACAACGCCCGTCCTCACTGTGCAAACATTGTAGACGAATGCCTTCAATCAGAGGATATAACACGTATGGATTGACCAGTCTAGTCACCGGACTTGAATCCAATAGAGCATGTGTGGGATATGCTTGGCCGACGAATTGCAGCCCATCAACCTCCTCCCACCTGTCTACCGGAACTTTGGAGGACATTGCTTGATGAGTGGTTTAATTTTCCTCAAGATCAGATTGATAATTTGATACTCAGCATGCCTACGCTTTGTAAGGTCTGTATTGCATCGTCCGGGAAACATACTTCGTATTAACCATCATACTAACCATGTTATACTGTTTTTTTTGTAAATAGGTTGATTTTGAAATTTGTTCTAGGGAGTAAAAACCGTAATTTTTATTAATTATGTCAAATATATAGCATCTCTTTTGCTCTTTACCTTTTATTTAATAAAAATACTTTACAAATAAATCAAATTTGTTTTGCTTCTGTCTCTTTCTTTACCTGAAATTCATTATCCTTAATTTATGGACATGAGTGTAAGTATCAATTCCCCATCATCTCAAAAAATTCGTTGCAATACTATGGAAGATGATTGTGCAATATATTTCTTAAAAAAAAGAGGAATTTCGACCAACTTAGACATTTATTTTGTGAATTAAAGTTAAATGGGTGTATCTGATTAAATACTAGAATTTATTAATAAATGTACAATTTTAACACAGTCACCCATACATTAAAAGAGAGAGAGAGAGGTAAAATTTAAGTCAATCTGCACATTAGTTAAAAAACTAAAAATAACTCCTTATGGATAAGGGATTTTTAAATTGCTAAATATTTTTCTAATAATAAAAGCAATTTAACAAAAAATGATTTGTTAGATAACTAAATATTACCGTTATGTGTTACGACTTATAGGAAATAACTCTGTTTTTAAGCTACTAGTTGATATAAAATGTTAATTTATTATTTTTCTTAGATTTGCCCAAATCTACTTAAAACTGAATTAAAGAAATATACTTGTTGTTTTCAAGGAATTATTTTTTGAGATTTCAAATACTAAACAACGCATTTGCTTTGAATTATAAAAAAATTTAAAAATAGCGTTCTCATAAGAAATTTCGAGGATATAATTGATAAAAAAGAGCATATCTCCCCCCATCAATGCTTTCTACATATTTTTATTTATTAATTATTTACATCAAAACTGATAATACTTTTTTTACTTGAATTTATAAAGTTATCACAGAGTGAGTACAATTAGTAATTAATTTCATAGAGTTTGAACTGCATTTAAGTGTCGAGTATAGCACGTAATACACGACACTTAGCTTCCAATACACACCAACATGATGATTTTAAATCTATGTTAACTCACCTAGCATCACTTTTACCGTATGGCATATTACTCCGAAAGATAATAGAACATAATTGAGAAAACAATCAATTTTTTTTTTAATTTAAGTAAACTTTTTAATTTAGGAAAGCATTTTAATCAATTCTAGAGGGAGTGAATATTAAATTTAATTAGTTATATTTGTTATTTTTATTATTTTTTTTCGTAAATCAGAGCACTTCATATATTAAAATGCTTTCTTTGAATCTCGAGAATTTTAATATGCATTAAAACATTTTTATTTTTGGCAAGCACGAATTAGAACTATTTATTTATTTTAGGCGACGATAGTGAAAGGATAAAATATCGGGGAAAGGAAACAGAAGAATTACAACCCTACACATATAAAAGTTAAATTGTAAAAAAAAAACACTTATTTTTCTTTTAAATTTTGAAATTGAATCTCTATTTAACGAGATTTGTTTCTGGATTTAGTGAATTCATTAAACTGAGATCCAAATATAATTTAAAATAATTCTAAGCAATTTGATAACAATATTGAGAAAACTTTCTAACATCGCAGATTTTGAAAAGTGTCAAAAACAGTATCTATCTCAAAGCAACTCCATCAATAATTTGAAATGCGTTGTATATTTTGTAGAGATATTATTTGTAGTATAAATAACATATGATCTATATTCTGTTTTTTTTAAATAGTCCTCTTTATTTACACTATACCATAGACTACAATTATAAACAACACTTTTGCATAATGATGTGAAATTTGCCAATGAATTAATTTACGCTCAGTTGTGTTCTGAACGTTATCACTGTACGGTATTTTTTTTTTTTTATGCATAATCAAATTATACAAGCTACTATATTTTTGTGCTCCATAATTTTTTTTTAATTAATCAGGGCTGAAATAAAAAACAAAAAAGAAACGCACTTATTAAGAAAGTTACTTCACACGCACACAAGCGCGCGCGAACACACACACACACACACGCACGGATTACTTATTTCGGAACTTATCTGTAATATGCAGTACATATTTTTGTAGAAAATTCCTTCAGAATTGCATGCTTACTAAAATATTCTATAAACTTGAGTTTAAAATAACTTTCTAGAGTATGTTGACGATTCTGTAGTGGATTCAATGCTTTCAAACATTTAAATAAGATAATACATTCTTAAATCAATTAGACCTCAAAACGCTCAATTGATTTAATAAATGAGTTATGGAACTACAATGCTAATTAGTGAAACCCATTCTAAAACTTATTATTATGGAGAAAAAAAAAACTTAATTATTTTCTGAACAGGGTTGCAAGCAACATTCCAATTTAAAGTATAAAAGTCCGTGTTAGATAATAAAAATAAATATCATATAAAATTGAAAAAATGTTTCTTTCAATTTTTTTTTCAAACGTGTTTAAAAGAATTGGGAAGAACAGTTTCATTGATGTTCTTTAAATGTTCATTTACGTCATATTCAGTGATAACGACTGTTTGTGGAGCTATCGATATTGTGAATGCAAGGTAGATCATACAAAATAAAAGTAAGCAAATTAAAGCGAATGAATTCAAAAAGAAATTTGATTTATTACTGTATGCAATTGCACTTGCATTGAGTAGGATCATTTTGGATAAGGTAAGGAACAGTACACTTTGCTTTTTTATTTATTGTGCTGTAACTCAGAGAATATTTATTATATACATAATGTGTGGTACAAAACAATGAGACTAAGTGTGTAACTTGAAAAACAGTTGAGTTGGCAACAACTGTTTAGGTGATGCCATCCCACACACCTCCTCTGTCCATGTGGTCAGTTTCGCAATAACCAATCTCGCCAGTTGAAAGTACTGCACAATTGAGTGAACACGTGCAACTGCATTCTGCTGGGAAAACATCGAATCATGTTTTTTGTGAAACTTAAGAAAGTAGCCACAACAACATTTCAAATATTACATGAGGCTTATGGAGATGAACCTTTGTCTCATGCACACATGTTTGAATGACGTAAATTGTTTTCAGGGAGTGGGGACAGTGTGGAAGATGATGAACCAAGGTTCGTAATTACAGACCAAAACATTACCAAAATTTGCGGTACGAGTGGGTTCCTACTCACACTACTACATTGAAGTACTAAAAAGACCAGATAGACCAGATATGGAGAGTAATGGATATCTCTTTCTACAAAGGAGTGTAACCAATCACACTGCCCTATCTGCCAAGCAGTTTTTGACCCTTCAAAATATTACTGCAATGAGACATCCTCTTTATTAACCTGATTTGTCTGCTTGGGAGTTTTGCTTCATTTCCTACAGTAAGAACTTGATTAAAGGGAACCCATTTTAAGTCAGTGAAGAGGTTCAGGCAAAAACGGAGAATATTCTAAAGGGCCTTCTAAAACCCTCGTTCCAGAATCGTTACCAGCAAAGGCAGCACCGAATCCAGAAGTGGGTAAATGCAGAAGTGAACTACTTTCATGGTGATGATGTCACTCAAAACTCTAATTCTTTAGACCAGTCTCGTTTTTTATGTGTGTGTGACACCTCGTATATATTACTTCTATACATATTTTACTAATTGTTTCAATATTTGTTCTTTTGTTACTCATGTCACCTTATCGACTGTAGAATCAGATCAAGGTCCAAGAAATTCACCGTAGTAAATGGCTAATAGTATGCCTTTCGTTAGCAGTAGCTTTGAGCACCATACAGATGACAATACGATTTGGCTCGGTTCCAACCCAATTTAGAGGGAAAACATCCTAGGAGTAGTCAGGGGCCTCCCATTTATTTTCTCCTTTCGCCAACTTCACGAGAGGACTAGAGGCTCGACGGCTATTTAGAGTACCCCCCTTCCGCAAAGACCCTATGCATTTACAAGCATTATCTATGCCTTCTCCGGGATTCGAACCCAGGCTCTATGGCCCAACAATCAGCGTCAATAACCACTATACCGGATTGGTTGTCTATGTTTTATGCAATTATTGTGTATTACTATACATTGATTAGCCATCTTTTTAAGGCAACCTGGGTATTTTATGCAAATGAGCTATTTCATCATCCTGCTGTAGTTAGAGCGCTAGGGTAGAACTAAAAAAAGCTGATCCTCTGAGATAGTTATATCGGCAATTTGCTTGTTAGTAACTCGGGGATAAGACGGGACTTGTTGGGTTTTGATATTAAAAGCTAGGTTTTTAAATAACTGCATAATGGTGGAAAAATGGGAATAAGTAATGATGTGCAATGAATTCCATTTTAAATTATATAATGCAGATGAACGTTACAGTGTTAAATGGAAAATATGACACCTAAAATGCAAAGTTACAACAGTTGAAGTTAGGCATTGAACTGTTTTGAAGAAATTTTTTTCTAACATACGTGGACGTCTTATTTTTTCTAAATGTATATATGAAGACAATTTCAATTCTTATTCATTATTAACCAATTATACCCTGTAATGATTTATCTCAAGTTTCACCAGGATAACGCATATTGTCATTGTTATGTTATTGCACCTAATTAGCTTGAGGAATATAAATTGGGACACTTTGTTCAATTCATTGCACTAATTCTTAGACATCAATCATATATGTATATAACATTATCAATATCCCGTAAAGTACATTCTAAAAAAAATGTATGATATCAAAATGGTATGAATCTGAATCCATTAGAGCCAAAATATGTCTGGACGAGCTGTAGTTGATGGTTTTGTAATCCAACGTAGTACTTAATTCAGAATATGTATAGATATGCTGCTGTCTCAATACAGCTTAGTAACTATAAATCGTTCGCTCCATAAAATATTGATGTTGACCCATGCTCATATGATTTTATAGAAGCTGGAGCGTAGAAATTTCAAAGTTTTGGCATGCTGTGATAATTTAATATGTTCAGGCGTACCTCTTTATTTGGCAGAACATCAAAACTGCTAGTTATTACGTTAATGGAGTCATAATAATAAAAAGAAATAACTAAATAGTCTTACATTTTTTATCATTACATATTTGGTATAAAGTATAAAACCCATTATTATGTGTGGTTAATTGAATCTTAGGCTAATAGCTCTGTGGTGCAGCTCAACTGTATTGTATGATGTTATTTCATTGCATGAAATACTGTTGAACGCATAATTTAAAATTGGATGGGATTTAGATTTAAAACATTTCATAATATATTCATGTTTTATCAGTTTTTTATGTTATTACTGTTAAGCCTAAAGTAGTGAATAAGAGATCTCGAGAGTAAAATAATACATCTAAAATACAAAATATCACCATTACAAAGTAAAGTAAAACAAGGAAATTAAGATAAACAATTAGAAGTATAAATTTAAAAAGTTTAGTTTAAATATAGTTCAGGATTGGAAGGCGTGGTGGGTGAAGCTTATATGAGTTCTCTCTGGAGTTAAAAGCAGTGTTCTGAGAGTCCATGTTTGTCCATAGCGTTTTGACATTTTCGTTCCATTTTAGGAAGTTTGCGTGCTTTACAATGTTTTCATTTTGCAAAATGAAATATGCCACAAAACTCATTTTTTTTCTCTTATATCTAAAAGAAACTAATTTTTATACACATAAATGAATAAAAGATTTGCTAATTAATCATGTATTTCAAAAAAGTAAAATATATATATATATATATATATATATATATATCGGTAAAACTCTTTTAATTAAAGTTCTTAAAAAATTAAATAATGTTGCAATTATTCTCGTTTCTGAGCAGTTGAAGCTGGTAAGAATGTCACATACTAGATACTGTCATTAAATTAAAGTATGCCACTGCGTTCCAAGTTTTGTATTTCATTAAAGTTGGGATAATTTTGCAATTATGTATGAGAAAAAACAGCGGGCACACACACACATATATATATTAAATATTATATAAAAATAAATTTCACTTCCATATAATACTCAAAACTAATAACTAAAAATTTTAAAATTTACATCATTATCTTTAATGATAATCAAATATTTGCTTAAGACATAAGTACATAAGCTGAGTAAAAACAAAATTACACCTTTATATATATATATATATATATATATATATATATATAGTAGTCGCTTTTCCATATAACTGCAGATCTAAATTTTTTGCCATCATCTAAATTTTACTTACAATTACAAGAACATGCACATATTTCAAAATAAATATGTTAAAAATTTTGCTGTAAATTTTGAGAATTATGCGCCATGGATTTATATTCCATGATCTAGTTATAAATACTGGTATGAAAACATTCTTCTTCGTGTTTAACAAAATTGCGTGCCTTAAAAGTATTTTTGCTAGAGCATGATAAATATTCCATTATGATTTTAAATATTGCGGGTAATTTATTACAATTTCTTCGTGTGCAGACATTTTTAAACAGAGTAAAATAATGAGCTTATTTTTATCTAAGAATAGCAAGCTTCTCTTCTTCTTTTCTGAACTTGTAAGATAATGTATGATTTAGGGTTACAATTTTAAATATTAACATATAGATAATGTATATAATAATAAAGGCTTTTGTTGTAAGGTGAATATAGAATGCTTATTAGAAATGAATAAGTTTGTTTATACATATTTTTTTCGCGATTTTGTGTTAGAAAACTAAAAAAAATAACTTATATAAAACGATAGAATATTTTTTTCATTACTCAGTTTGAGAAAAAGATAGTTTAAAATATTTTTAAGTACCCTTTTCATGTACATAATGTGACATTTATATAGTGGTTTGATATTTATATTTATATAATTTTTTGGGTCTATTATTGTTTTTTTATATTATATTTTTTGTTCTGTATGCATATATTGACTGACAGAGTTATCCATTAATTCGTTTTAAGCAATACTTGTTTGTATAAAATATAATTATTAGAAATTATCTAACTTAAGATGTATAAACACAACAATTAAACAATAAGGAAAAAAGAGCTTTTTAAATTACATTTCCAATTTTTTAGCACCTTATTTGTTTCGTTGCTGACCCACTTTATATCTGTCAAGGAAAAAAGTCCTTCGGTGAGCTTGGTGTGGTAGCGTGAAGAATGAGAGTCATATCAAAAATTATTGATCTTAGTTCAGAAATATACGATACATTGCTAATATTCTAAAATAATTGACCTTTGCACTATAAAAAATTTATTTTTAGAAGTAAATTAACCGAAATGATTAAATTAATTAAACCATTGGTATCTCAAAACTAAATTCGCATTGAGCAATTAACACTGACAAATTTGGTATTTTGCGATGTAAATGTGGGAAGTTAACAGATTTTTTCAATTCCTGCTACTACATTATCTATATATATATATTTATTTATTTATCTTGGTGGAATTTTGAATCGTTAAAAAAATACATTTTAAAGCGCTCAATTGAGCTGAAATTTCATATACATGATTTTACTTTGGATGATAATACAAAATTTTAATTATAATTAATAAACATTATATGATTAAAACTAATTATTTAAGGAATTACAAATACAGCCACGTTGGCATCATTTTTGGTGACTTAGCGACCCTTTTGGCGAGTTGTGTCAAAACTTGAAAATGTTTTTTTTTCACCCGTTTTAAAGCATTCAGTTTAACTGAAACATTACATACACGATTGTTTTGGATGACAATACGATACTTTAATGTTATTTAATAAAAATTAATTACCACTTAATGTTGTGATTCTGTCATATGTATATACACATTTATATTAATTGTAACTATTTAATAAAAAGTAGCTAAAATAAAATGTTTCTTTGTTGATCTATGTAGGAATTGACTTAAAGTATTTTTTTGTATTACTATATATATATATATATATATATATATATATATATATATATATATATATATATATAGTTTTTTATGTCTTTATTGCGTCAAAAAAGATTCAAAAAATTTTGCTAACTTTCATAATTTTTGATGCAGCTTGTTTGAAACTCACATAACAATTAATACCTAAAAGGAAACTGAATCGTGTGATGCTAACTGCTTAACGTAATGATTAATATAAATATTTAATTTATATAAAACTGAGCTTTCTCATCAAGGAATGTATGTTATGCGAATGTAAACATGGACGTAATGTAAACCGGAACGATGTACTAAATGACTACATATTACATGTGATTAATTTGTAAGACATTAATTTTTTTAATGTAATTAACTCGAATTAAGCAATTTGAATCAGTTCTTACTGAAAAGATGTTTTGTTTTTGATATTGTTCTGCTTAATAATTCCCTTCTATTTTTAATTAGTTTATTAATCCATGATTTTATAAAAATGTTTCTAATCATTCATATATACATATATTTTTTTAAATTTAAAACAAAAATTACTCCAAACGTTTTTGTTAAAGAGTACTCAGTAGTAAAATTGTTAAGGTTACATGGGGTATGACAGTTTTTAAGATCGAAGGGACTAGAAATTTTTTATTAGTATTTTCCGAATGTTTAAATGTAGATTTAATTCAAAACGAAAAACGAAATTAGTAATGAAAAATGTATTTGTAGTCATTTTGTTGATAAATATCTATATTAATTATGTTTCTGATTTAACATTCATTAGCACTATTGAACTACTAACAATGTTAATAGTTTTATACATTTGCTAACAGTGTTAAAACTCCTGTTCAGTTCTTAAGGATGTTAACACAGTTCTGTTCATGTTTTAAAAATAAAAATGATTATGTTTATTTATTCACAACGATGATGATTATTAATAAAATGATAATAATTTTGTCCCCTTTTTTACAATGGGATATGTCTTTATTTGTATTTTTATCTTAAATTATGTAACTCATTTATTTGGAACTTGTGTTCGTCTAATTTGGATTTTTATTTCCTTCAGTTAATTTTTATTTGCATGTTATTTGGATACGTTAATGTTTTGTTCAACCATATTTGAATGCACTTGAAATTTTCATAAGGCATATGGCAATTTTTCTTGTGGCTTAAGGGTGACCAAAGTCAAAAACTACTAGTAGGGGTAATTTTTGCCGAGTAGTTGTCTGAAATTCGACACCACCAAAATTTTTCCGTATAGAGAAGATGTTGCAGTTTGAATTTCTTGTAGCATATAAATTCATTAGGTTGGCAGGATGATGCAGTATAGTAGCAATCCCCCTTAGAAGTGATCTCCGTCACTTGAACGTGGTTTAAAATTCAAAATATATCACTAATAGCACATTTTTCTTCTCAGTGTGTCTTCAATATAGAATGAATAAAATCTAACTTCATATTTGTTAGATGTATAATATGCATCCAAGAGCAAGGATATAAAGGGTGTTTTTTAGAGGTATATAACTTTAAATTGCAATAAAACAGTGATGTATTATTCGATTAACATGAATTCTTTTTTATTCGAAAGATAATCTTGTGGCATTAAATTATAAATATGATTTTTGGCATAGGACTGTCAAGGCTGGCTCGGATGTAGTCCCATCTGGACGTCCAATTTTCGATGACTTTTTCCAACATTTGTGGCCGTATATCGGCAATAACACGGCGAATGTTGTCTTCCAAATGGTCAAGCGTTTGTGGCTTATCCGCATAGACCAATCACTTTACATAGCCCCACAAAAAATAGTCCAGCGGTGTTAAATCACAAGATCTTTGAGGCCAATTCACAGGTACAAAACGTGAAATTAGGCGGTCACCAAACGTGTCTTTCAATAAATCGATTGTGGCACGAGCTGTGTGACATGTTACGCCGTCTTGTTGGAACCACAGATCCTGGACATCATGATTGTTCAATTCAGGAATGAAAAAGTTAGTAATCATGGCTCTATACCGATCACCATTGACTGTAACGTTGTGGCCTTCATCGTTTTTGAAGAAGTACGGATCAATGATTCCACCAGCCCATAAAGCGCACCAAACAGTCAGTTTTTCTGGATGTAACGGTGTTTCGACATACACTTGTGGATTAGCTTCACTCCAAATTCGGCAGTTTTGTTTGTTGACGTAGCCATTCAACCAGAAGTGCGCTTCATCGCTAAACAAAATTCACTTATGAAAATCAGGAACAGCGGCAATCTCGTTTTGGGCCCATTCGACGAATCTGCGCCTTGCTTGATCGTATTTAAAATGTAATGCTACAAGATTATGATTCGAATAAAAACAATTCATGTCAATCGAATAATACATCGTTGTTTTATTGCAATTTAAAGTTCTATATCTCTAAAAAAACACCCTTTATATGGAAGGATTTCAATAATATTTGGAAATGAATGTAAATTTAACAATTGACTTCGGATTAATCTGAAGATAAAATACTATTTTAAGCATATTATTTTATTCATTATAATCTCTACCCATATGGCACATGAGATTTTATTTATTTTTAAAACATTTTTTTACTATCAAAATATAAATGCCTGAAATTGAATTGATATAACTCACTGCACTCCCCTTACTAGTTTAAGAAGTAAAAAAAATAGAAATTAATCTTTAGTTTACTGAATAATTAAAATACTTAAATTTTAATAATATTAAAACAATTTAATAATCCATCCATAAAATTTTCAAAATTTTATTCGCGATCCAAATGTGATTACTTGAAGAAAAAAGGTGTTTTTTATTCATAATGGCCATGTTAGTGCTCTGAGTAAGCCATATGATATAGTATGTAAATACTTGGTGTTTGAAAAAATGACTGACGATTTAAAAAGATCAATTAAAAAAACAACGGAAGGCTGTAGAAATGTATGGTTTGCTGCATTATACTTTGATAACCAAAGAGTTTATTCTTACCAAGTTTCCAATTTAGTTTCACAGTTCATCAGCAGATGACGCTTCTCTCTGAAAAAACTAAAAATGTTTCATGTATGTTTCGTTAGACAAATCAAAGTTAAGACAGTTGTTTGTTAAAGAATAAAAGTTCGGTTGTTGAACAATGGAAAAATGTCATGTGGTCTTATGAATTACGATTCAACTTTCTTCAGAGTGATGGGTGAATCAAGGTAGTACAACTATGGATGTGTTAATCCTACTTAGTGCAAGTATGGGTGGGTGAATCATGCGTAATGCAACAATTAAAGGCATTGGAAGTAGTATTTTGATCTGAGATTGCTTCAAAAGATTTGGTATGTTATTAGCAATATTATTCAGAAACGAAATAAAGTTTCATTATTGCTTCAACATGATTACTGATTAGGTCGTCAATTAATGAACTTTTTCTTTACCAAAGAAATTGTCATATTCCAAGACAACATTGTCAAGATCAACCATGTGTAATAAATTATTCAGAATTCTTCCATTCATACTCATTCTGACTCATGGTGATTCATTCTTAAGCATAAAAGGGTCCCAACAAAGCCTAGTTTTCTCCCAATTCATTTGAAGTATACTCGAGTCAAAGTCACACAATATTTCGTCTCTTCTGTCGTCAGTTAAGTGTTTCAGACAAAAACTTATGCAAATCTGGATAAACTCAAGAACTGAATTCAAATAAAATCTTATCGAAATTATCCCCGGTCAAGTACATGCTGTAATCTGTGCCATTTCAACCAAGTATTAAAACACGTGGCTTCCTTTTAATTTCTAATCATGATGATGGTTCGTTGGTGCTAGGAATTGCAAAATAATGTTTATAAGATGAAGCAAAAAATTCCAGTTATTAGGTATGTTATCCCCTTTTGTAACTATGCAACTTTCACATTTTGAACTCATACATGAATTCAGATTACTTATAAGTCCATTTATATGTCAACTCTATTTTTCACTCAATGTTGACTTCGGGTATTACTTCTGATAGGTGGAAGGTTTTGCAGTTATCCTCCAGAGAGCAAACCAAAAGTGCCCTATTCAGATCATATATGGAGATACAAGTGTCCAGACGATTAAAATCTCTGTCATTTGATAATGCGGCATACAAAAGATCTTTATAGTGCCTGTTTGGATTAGGTGCTCTCAAGAAAATTAAATTCCTAATATAATTTCATATCGTCAGAGCTCAAATACCTTCCTCTGAGGAGGAAATTGGGAATCAAGATTACATTGGTGGGGCTGGTATTCTACTTATGTGGTGTTTGTTATGTATCGGGTGTCTGACAATTTTAGAAAGAAGTCACGTGTAAAAACCAGTAGTTGAAGTTAAACAAATCGCACCAGCGAATAGAAAGCTATCTCTATATCGTTTTGCCAATACTGATGTTTAATAAACAAGCCAGCTGAATGACTTAATTTATGTATAAAAGTGTACATATCAGGACTTATTGCAAAATTATTTCTTTCAGATATAGTCTTCTGGGAGCAATGCATTTTTTTCACTTTGGTTCCTGCAGCCTCATGAAGTTCAAGCATAAAACAAACGACGAGTTGTACCCATGTTGCACGCAGCTATAATTATCGATAAGGTTTGCAGTTTTTTACTAGTCTTATGCAAGTTGGCTCTTTACAGAGATTTTATCGCAATACAGTAGAACGTTGGTTATCCGAATCAATTGGTACCGGACACCTTTGAGATACGCGATTGTTCGGATAACTGGAAACCGAATGCAATCCATGCATTTTATGAAACTAGACACTATATGGATATTGAAAATAATCACATGCCTGAAACGCGTTTAAAGAAAAAGAAAAATAGGTATAAAATGATGCAGTTTTACCTTTATTGTGGGAAATAATTACTTATTTTATGCTGTACCATTGTACCATTTTCGCTGCACACACACACACACAGGGTCTCTGTTTCTCTTGAGCAGAAGTAGTTGATTAGGACAACACTCTGATTGTTGTTCGTACCACTCCATAGCTGCTTCTAACGCAGAAGACGTGTCAAAATTTGATGAACCCTTGCTACTTTCGTTGTTGTCTTTGTTCTCGTCTTTATCCGTTTCATAGTCGACAAAGAGGCAATCTCATAATCATTTAGCATTTGCAATTCAAAGTCTTCTGCATCGTATGTCATCCAGGTTTCTACATCTTCTTCATCGCATTTTTGAAATATTGGGATCAATTGGACAAAGTCGGTAATATCATCCCTGTGGTCGTCATTGAAATATTTGTCGCCTTTTAAATCTGGCCACAGCGTATTCCATACCTTTTTCAGGTTCTGTCTTTCAAGCGAGTCCCACGCTATGACTAACATGTACCAAGCGTCCTTCATATTGAGCTTTTCAGCAAAAGCGACAACACTTTCTTCGTCGTCCTCTGCCAAAAGTCACTTTTAACCCCGCGCGAAACAGCTGCTAAGCATTGCACTGTTCGAAAGCATATTCATAAACAGCACATGTAGATGACAAAAAAAACTGGTTCGCATATTTGAAGCTCCAGATAATAAACGTTCGGATAAGCTACGTCCTGCAGTAATCTGTCTTCATATGTTCCATACTCCGATACGTAGTAAACACTTGAGACTGTTCTGCACCAATTGTTTGGATTATTAGTCTATTAGTTCTGATATACAGATGTTGATGGTTGCTAATTTTACTTTCTTAGGAATTGAAGCGAAGGTTTCAAACAATTTACATGGAAGTCATTGATAGGTCTTGAAAGGAACAGAGAATTTGGCATGTGCTTATAACAAGTTTTATTCTCTAAATGTCCAGCTGCACTGTTAAATAATACACATTTAACCCTTTATCTACCGATGGAACTTATAAGTACCACTCACTTTAAAATAACAAAGTATACCCATTTTTACGAATATTCTGACAATACTTAGCAGAAGTATTATTTGAAATCCACTCTTTCAAGATATACGCCATCACAGGTTCTATGATGAGTATTTTAGCGGGATAGAAAAATAGGTTTTTAGCAGAAGTTGCGTTTTCACTTGACATTTTGATAGGATTGCGAAGATTGTCATTTTTGTTCCGAAAAAGTAGTTAATTTCAAAAGTTGTTTTATTTCGAATATTTATTTTAAGTGAACATTGTATGCAATTAATTTTACAGTTGAATAACTTTGTGGTACTTATAAGTACCGACAGTACACTGGGTGTTGGAGCAAGACAGCACAAGACATACTCGGCACTACACATTCTATGATGAGTACTTTGGTGGGGAAGGCGAATACTTTTAAATTTGAAGTTGCTTTTTTAGTTGACATTGTCATAGGATTGAGAAGATTGTCACTTTTGTTCCGAAAAAGTAGTTAATGTTAAAGGGTGTCTTTTTTTTACTTGTTAATGAAGATTTAGAAAGGATTTGGCTATTTATTTTAAGTGAAGAGTGTATTTAATTAAGTTTACAATTGAATGAAGTTGATGTTTTTATAAGTACCGATAGTGCACTGGATGTTAGAGCGGAAAGTTAGTTTTTTTTTAACCCGTGTGTGTAGCTTATTGCTGGTTTTTGTTGTGTTGAAGCGTCTTCACTATAGTGCAATAGAGTTAAGCCTTTTTTAGCATTTTTTTTGCTAGCTTGTTTTTTTTCCCACACAATTAAATGGAATATATTTTCTTATTTCAAAAATTAACAACTTTTTAATTTATTTATGTGTAACTGAGATTTTTAGCAAGAATTGGAGATTTTAGAGATGCAGATATAATTAAAATTATTATTATTTCCTTTTCTTGGAGAAAGTCTGGAAAAAGAAGCTTAGTGATCAAGATGGTTTGAATTTATTACAGAACCTACTATCTGAAATCAGCAATGTACTAACAGATGTTTTTCAGGTGAAGAGAAGTCCCAGCAAATAATCTGTTGGGATGTTTGTTAGATTCTTAAAATGACAATCAAGAAACTCAAGGTGCAGTAGTTCATGTTAAGAAAATACATCATTTCCTTCTACATTATGCTGCATTTTACAAACAAAAAAACTTTCCATCGAAGCCTCAATCAAACTGCACAACATGTAATGAATCTTTGTATATTAATGGAAAGAAAGATTGCAATTTTGAAAATCATCAAATTAAGTTTATGAGTATAAACTGGTTTTATGTGTAAAAAGAAAAAAAAGAAAAAAAGGAGATAAATGCCGCGCCCCACCCAGTATAGTGGTCATGACACTCGCCTTGTAATAGAGTGGGTTTGGGTAGCAGTGGGTTCGAATCCCAATTAAGCCATCGATGTATCCTTGGAAAAAAGAATCGGACTTCCACCTGAAATGGATTCCCGTCCAAAAAGGAAAGCAGCGTTTTTCTTCTGATCTTTCCAGGAATCATCGGTTGTAATGGAATCTGGATTCTTCTCTGATTGTGTTATATGTTTCTATTCATCAATCTTTCGTATGTATCCCAGTAGTAAACATACGACAACAACAAATATATACATTTTAAAAATAAGTATTTTGTGCTGTAAAATATCAGTGTTCTCTGGTTATTTAGCATGTTTAAGAGTTAAACTGCTTTAAAAAAGTTATTCGGTCTTTTTGTATTATGAGAATATTTTATATCTTTGTGGACTGACGGTACTTTAAAGTACCATTTTAATTAATTAACTCTTACGAGTTAAATTTCGCAAAGTTGAGTATTTTATCCATGTATGTCCCTTAATTTTCAATGTAGGGATTACAAAAAAGTATTGCATGAAAAAATTTGCAGTAAATCATTATGCGGTGGATAAAGCTGTTAAAGTTTCGACTTTGTATAAAAACCATAATTTTACCTTTCAGTCCGCATTCTTTTAAAAAAAATTACTTAATACACAAGGTTATTTTTTTTTGACCATCAGTGTAAATGAGTGTTTAATTATGAAAGCACTATAGTTATTTTTGTTGAAAATTTCTCCTAAGGAAATTAACTTTTTTCTCCAAAACGACTTTAAAAAGTAGTAAAATAAACATACAACAAGTTTGTGAAAATAATTCAATTTTACTGTCCTAATGAGGGATTGTAAATCTTATTGCAGAAGTTTTCTAAGATAAATTTTAACACTTTATCTTAATTTTACTTCTCCTTACCTTGTACTTTCATTAAACAAACGTTATTTAATTAACAATAATTAGTCTGGAATACTAAAGAGAAAGTGCTCGAAGGAGCAAAAAAATTAAATTATCTGGTCAACGGGAATAACCTTTCCAAGTTAAACATTACTTAGATAAATTTACATTTTTTTGCCACATACTTGAAAAATATATAATTATTTAAGTTTAACAGAGCATTTACCATTTAATTTAAATATGCTATATATATATATACACATATATATATACAATATATATCTATATATATACAATATATATATATATAATATATATATATATGTATATATATAATATATATATATATAATATATATATACATATGTATATATATACAATATATATATATATATATAGATAGATAGATAGATAGATAGATATAGATAGATGGATAGATAGATATATAGGGAGAGAGAAAAAATATTCAAACTCATTTATTGTCCTCTCTTCTTTAAATCAATAATTCCACTATATTATATTGAGGATTACTCGTATGGTTTCTGAGCGAGTGTTTATTAACGTCGCACTGTAAAAAATCACGGAGTTTATTTTTATTGGATATACTAAACCTTGGAAAGTAACAAAGATAACTCGTGATTCATCTAGCTCTTGCACACACTACTACACTACAGCAATGGGATGAGTTTGATCCAATGCAGATTTAACAATCATCAGCACATCTACACTGTGGGTCTTCAAGAAGAGGAGGAATCGAATACACGACACGCTGAAAACTATGAGAATAATACCAACAAACATTGCGCTGCTACGATCATATTATTGGGATGGAATTGCAAACAGTTTTGTAGAAATTCTTAAAATGTTGAGCATAGTTTTGAATAGAGGAAAACTTTACAGAGATTTGCTAGAACTTTGTGACTTTTACATAAAAATGACTCATATCATACCATTTCAATAAAAAGTGTCATTTATATACACCAGTGCATTTGCTCGTAGAATATACTAATTTGAATATCATCTGTCATTTAAGTGCAGTTTAAAACCAACTCTAAGGGCAGACCTAAAATAGCCGTTTAAAATATTTTGGTGGGGTTTTTTTTGCTTTTTTGACATGCTGGTTTCTGGCTCGACAAGAATGACTTATTACTTATTACCTGGGAGAACTATTTCTTCATCTACTGGACCTAGATTAGTAGGAGGTAATGATTGTTGACTCAATCTAGCCAAGACATTCTTACTCTAGGTAGGAAATCAGGAGTGATATATTGTAATCTTCAACTTATGTGAATAAGTGCCTGGAATTCTAACCACTTAACTCTTAGTAAAGTCTCCCATGAATATTAATCATCTTTACTTTATTTGAATAGTTAAGGCCCGTTCTATAATTACGCTTCTAAGTTTAGATCCTTACCATGAGCTCACGGCGTTCAGCATCTAAGCTTCCTTCCTCCTTCTTCTTCTACGATTACTAATTCTCCACTAATTAACTAATCTGAATATCAAGGTTTCTTTTTGAGAAGGTAGGCTGAGAAATAACTCAATGTTGGCCCCAAAGATTTCCCAAGAATATTAGTAGGAAAAATATGGTGAAGCCCCGTCTTAAATCTTTCCAGTTAGCTTGTTCAGATTTCGTTCAAGAAAGACCAATATCCAATTCTGTGAAAAAAGACGTATCCATAGCTAAAATTGTGCGTACTTATACAATGGAATAGGCAATTTAGTTTTTTTTAAAAGGAAAATGCAGCCAAAAGTGGTCGCTAGGTGAAAGTTTGGCATACGTTCGAGAAAAGGCAATATGGTGGTGGTGGTGGGACTAATCCCCATCTGGTCTAGTTTCACTAGACCAGATCCATGAGTCCATAAATATGTACAAAGTCTAAGAACAGCAGGAGGGATGTAACAGCCTCCTCACAGGAAAACCCCATACATTGCAGAATGTGCCGAGGAGAAAACTGATTGATGTTACATTTGGGGCAAATTGGGAAGCTTCTTTTGCCACCCTCAAAATTCACGCACCTAAGGTGACCAGTCGAAAATTGTGAGAATGCCGTTTGATATGATCTGGAGCCCTTGAATGATATGGAGAATACAGGGTGTCTTTGAAAGTACCATGGGTGTACAGGAGGGACTATCCAGGTTCTATATATTAATTCTTTAGCCCTCGTGTAGATCTCAGTCGATGTAAGGACCATGTGGTTATCCGGATTTAAAGGATTGCTTGTAGCCGCCTTCGCAAGGTCGTCCACAACTTCGTTCCCGAGAAGGACTTCATGAGAAGGGACCCACTGTAGATGAATAGGGTGCCGATCCGAAAGCTGTTGAAAAAGGTGAAGAAAACTCCTGCTGGTGTTGTCGCCGATATATGGTCAATTCAATAAATGTTGGATGTATGATCGGCTGTCTGTCAATATCCAAATTTCAGAAACAGCTTGATCTCTTATGTTGTTAATAAATGAAAAACCACACGTGAGAGCTATTAGCTCCGTTCTAAAGACAGAAGCATGGTCAGCATTTCTTCTCTGAAATTTGATGACGCGGTCAGATAGTTCAATTAAGACTCCACTGCCAGTAGTAATTGTCTCTTCCTTACTGGCATCAGTATAGATCTTGGCTGCATCCAGTGGAATCCCCTCAATCACCTCCAGAGCCAATTGCTTAAGACGTTCGGGGTGGTCAAACATTTTATTCACATTGGGCATTAAATTATGATTGAACGTGACCCGCTGGAGTCCAAGGACAGTGTTGATGAATGAAGTCAGGCAGAGGTGTTCCATATTACAACTCAGGTTTTGTGCGTCTGGGAGAAGGGACTATTTAGTTTCAACCTTTAATTAGAACATAGATGAAAGCTATATACTTGCATAAACATGTGCATTGTAAACAGGCGACTTAATCGTATATCCAAAAGCAATGTTTAAGGAAATCATCATCATCCTTTGCATAATAAATTTCTTCAAAGGGCTACAACTGTGCATGCGTGTAACTCATAAGCTGTATGCGTAGTCACACTTTTCTCAGTAAAGCAGAAATGCCAGTGCTTTTCCTCATGGACTAATTGAAAAGTTTGCAAGTAATGTCAAATATTTGTTAACAAAAACTGATTGAAAAATAAATCATTGGAATTTTAGAAAACCAACAAGGCTTGGACCGTATAAGAATCAAGTCGGAGTACATTGAAAATTACGACTTGCCCCTATCATCTCAACTTTACAGGGTAACAGCGTTGTAAATCATATAAATAAAGGAAGATGTGTTACGAGCTTCCATTAAAAATGTCACTTAATGTATGCGAGTACTGAATTATCAAAATGAGTCTCATTTGTGAGCAGCAGCAACAGATGCTTATTTTTAATAGGAGAGTTATTACTTGTAGCAGGGGGACCTTACTTTTCCATGGCATAGTCTACTGTTAACTCTTTCAATGTTTTGCTGTCCACAATTGTGTTGAGCTAAAAGATGAGGTCTACAATATTTAATAACGCATTTTATCCCACTGTCCAATGTAGAGGATAGCTGGAAAATATCTTGTGGAAATCATTATATATATGTTGCGAATATTTTGTCAATTGGAACATATAGATATGTACAGGATTCTTCTTACGTGAGTTATGTTTTCTTCCCCTGACCTTTCCTCCGGACTTTTTGCATAGTTATCGCATTAGAGGGCATGCTTTTATCATCTCTTTGCGGTTACATAATTCTTATTCAGTTTACTTTAGACACTTAAAAGGCTATTTTTATGTGGTAGTTCTGCTTTGTAATTATCATGATGGTTAATTATAGCTATATTGTTCTTAGGTAATTGTTAGAGCATTGTTTTTAACTTAACTCTAAATAGGACTGTGGGACAATACGCATGTAATTGATTTGTTCATTCTCTCTTTATAACTAAGAATACAATACTACTACTAATAAGAATAATTTCATTTCTGGTGTTTAAAGTCCATTGAGTTATGTCAGTGTAAATGTTTCTAAAGTTAGATGAATCATTAGAGTTACTAAATAGCTTAACTTTATAAAAGACTGAGGTTGACATTGTTATGTTACCACCAAATGACACTGAACTAACTAGCAAAGATGACGGGTATGATAATGAAGTAAATAGTGGTGAGATTACTGAAACTAATGCTCCTGGGACTCTGGAGGTTAGAAGTTGAGCTAATTTCCAGTCTGAATAAAACTTTAGTATTTCTACATTAAAGAACGGGACAAAATAAAAAATAGCTCAGTCATCTTGGATAAAGAATAAATCCTCGCAACATAAAAAAATGAGAACCACATGCTTAATCAACTACTAATAACTTGTTCAAACAAATTGACACTGATTTGAAAGTAAAACTCCATCAGTTTGTTTTGAGCAGTTTTATTCCAGTGAAGTGTATGATTAATTTCTAAAAGAAACTGTGCGATATGCAAAATATATAAAAAAACGAACACGATTTCTTGATCACTGCAAACGAAAAAAAAATGTAATAATTTTGCTTCTAACTGTGGTTACCATCCAAATACCTGTGAACGTGATTACTGGTCAGATGATGAATACTTCGACTTTACCCTGGTGAAAAATGGCATGCCATGAAATCTTTTGCAAAAGTTGTAATATTATTACACTTTCTAAATAATGGAACTGTAAGTCAGCATGTCCATGATTGAATTTTTAAAGTAAAACCTTTGTTTGCCGTACTTAATAATCATTTTATGAAATTTGGAGATGAGTATGAGGACATAAAGATAAAGTTAACGTCAAAAAGCAAAAGTCAAATTCTAACAAAAAACATATGGGCGATGTGGATCACCAAGAATGGTTGGCTTGACTTGATTCCATAAAAATTCGTGGGAACACAGTGGTACTGGCCACTTTTTTGCGTTCACTGGATATAACTACGTTAAACATCTGAATAATTCACAAAAATCTCAAAAAATATGAAGTCGTAGACTTGAAGAAGTTATGAAGAGCTGTAACAATAGTATATCTAAAAGAACACTGATAAGAATAAGAGATCGACGCAGGATCTCGACTGTATCTTCTGATTCAAAATAAGACATGGGTAAAGACATCAATGGTTATTTCAAGTTAAGCAAGTTAGAGTCTTTGTGGAATAGAGAGCTGCAAGGGGAAAGTTAATCATACTGTGGCTTGTAGAACCAAACTGTTAGACTTGCTTTTAACCTTTCTACTAAGATTAGGGGGAAAAATTCCACTACAAAGTTAACTATGATGTAAAAAAGAAAGTATTATTCAAATAAAGTAAAATTTTGTACTAAGAAAATCACTTTTCATCATTGAAGAAACACTAAAACATCTTAGTGTAAATTTTATCCCCCTTATCCCATTGTCTTACCTAGAGGACGGGTCAGATTTGTTATATAAAATATGAAAATTTCTCAAATTTTGTTATATTTAATTTATTTAGGTTAAATTAACTTT
Source organism: Trichonephila clavipes (assembly GCA_019973935.1). Taxonomy (NCBI): domain Eukaryota; kingdom Metazoa; phylum Arthropoda; class Arachnida; order Araneae; family Nephilidae; genus Trichonephila; species Trichonephila clavipes. The sequence goes on along the minus strand of BMAU01003007.1, from coordinate 119,848 downwards.
AGAAAATATGATTATTCTCAAATTTGAACAAATAAAAAAATGGTTCATTGTAACCGTATTTATACGAATGTAAGCCGCCCTTTTTTCAATGTTAGTACTAAAAATCGGGTGCGGTTTAGAAACGAAAAAAATAAACTTCGTTGGATTCATTTAAATTCATTTTAGCTTTGTAAAATTGGATATATCTCTCGGTTTCAATTTTAACACTATTTTTTATTTTTTACAAACACTTGTTGAGAATTTGGGATGCGGCTAAGAATCAAATAAGCTGTTTTTCGGCTAAATAGCTAATTAAGCTTAAGAGATAAATAACCGCATGCATATCAGTACATTTAAGTGGCTTTTCTTGCGTCTATCTACATACCAGAAATGCCACTTTTGCATGCCATATATAGCACACACGTTTTGCATTCCCTATTGTTCAGAAACCTGTTCTTCCCATTCTGTATTAAAACTGTATGTTTTTCTTTCTTGTTCTGGACGTTATACACTTTTAAAATAAATAATGGTTTACTATTTTTACTACAAAAACACAAATGGCTCAAAATTTTCAAGTTGAAATTTTGAACAACTATGAACGGCTGCTAGACTGTAGACATTTTCAATTCAGTGAGTAGTGGACATGCGTAAGCCGATGAAACTTAATCCAGCATATGCACTTAACACATTAGCTCCCGGGCACTGCGCCATCTCCGAACTTAAAGTAAACATAATAATTCCTACCCGTGGAAGTGTAATGTGTGAGGTGATGTTTCAGTAGCCAATCACGTGTTATTGCAGAAAGCGCTGGTCAACATTTTTTTTTCCCTTTTAGTCCATGTGTGGGCGAAAACCTATTTCTTATTTTGGATTTTCGGCGATTGCTTTTTTCCTATGGTGGCATATAATGTGTTAAGCATCCTCACGTGCTTCCAGCTATGGTAACCGTTTCGTCGACACATAGTCACATGTATTGTAAAAAGCCAATTTTCAGGTCTAACTGGCGTAGGTGTTCCACAAAAAGTTTTTTTTAGTATGCGCGTCTTAGGTCTTAGTGATGCCGGGCACCCCAAAATATCTTAGAGGTCCATCGGTCGATCACTGTAATATTTTATATTATAAAACACTTAGTTCCTGTTCATGCAATTATTTTATGATACTTTAGTGCTATGGCTAGGAGATCAACTGTTTATATATAAATTTAACTTAATATTTTTTTTTAAAAAAAGATCCAAAGTAGTTATTCAAATGTAAATGTGTTTCAAATTTATAAATGAAATGCTATAAATAATCTGGAAGAAGATATTTGAGTTAAGAAAATATGTTGGTATAAAGTTTAGAAGATGTATTCATGTCATTAGCATTATAATTCTCTAGAAGATTGTTTGTATTTTAATTATTCATCAGATGTTAAAAATATATAAGTATATATATATCATCAGTAAAATAAATATAGTACCAAATTATATGTGTTCCCGTCCTTTCCTTTTGATTTTCAAATTTATCTCAAATCTTACATACCCATATTTTAGATCGTTAAGTGTTCTAAAAACTGATATAGTTCTTAATATAAGTGTTGATTGCAACATCAATGAAGCACAATTTAAAACGCTCAATTCAATTTTCTTATAACCCCTTACAATTCAAAGTCGTTGTTTCATAAATATGAACTCCTCTTCGAGTTCAAATACAAAATTATTTCTTTGTTGTTGCTACAGTACAAATGACTGACTGAACTAAAAAGATAATTTGAAATTTTGGACTTCGTTCAAAAAATCATAGATTAACAAAATAATTTCCTTACAAATTATTTTTACCACGGAGTAAAAAAGGATTCCGCTCCAAATAATTTACTATTATGTTATTCATTAAACACTTCATTTCATTGTGCATTTGATGCCTTTAGAAAATAGGTCTTTATATAATAATTTATAAAATAAATTTATTTGTGAAAAAATTGGAATAACTTCTGTAATATTATTTGGTTAAATTAATGTAAATGAAATGATTATCCAAAAAGATAAAAATTCTACGAAATGTTGTATTGCACTGTAACTTAAAATTGTTTTTTATAGTGCAGTAGGTACCGAATAAGACATTTTAATGATATGGTAAAAATACAAATTTTATTATTTTAACTTTTTTTTATTTACTCAGAGCATTTTTACATGGCATACTCATTTACAAGTATTAATCAATCAGAAAACGTTCTAAACGTAGGGTAATATTTTGTGAAACAGTATTCAATTTTAAAAATTATTATTTTTAATCTTATCGGTTGATTTAAGGTTTCCTTACAGTATGAATATGTATTATTTCACTAGGTCCTCTTATGTATACTCTTGCTATCATTGCTTACTAAGTTTTATTCGAGATAAGAGAAAACAATTTGGCCGCGATCATTGTGATGGTAACTAGTTGTTCGGATAGTTGAACCAAGCAATTATAGTTTAGTGACCATTATTGCCAGAAGGTATTGATCTCAGCGCGGAATCTTCTCTGATAGTTTGCTACGTAGAAGAGGCTGCTATTACTTGATTGATTCTGATTTCTAAGGAAAAAATTAGTCCCAGCAATGATAAAATGTGTGTGGGAAATCAGTAATTTTTTTTGAAGAACAGAATTACTCTAAATTCTTTTTGATGCAACTTTATTCATTCAAGTTAGGAATCTATTTAGAAAATTCATTTATAAAGTTCCAACTACCATAAAATATAATAATAATTATTGTTTACATATAATTTCTAAAACGTGTTAGATTAATTTCCAGCTGCCACCATTGCACGTGCAAAAATGATAATTAAATGTCAATGATTACATTAAAGAATATGTTTGGATTTCAGAAATAAGATTACGAAGCAAAATTTCTGTAAAAAATTCATGAAATTTGATTTTTTTTTCATCTGAAAATATATTAAGCATAATTGCAATATATTGCATTAACAATTGCTTGTTAACATTTTTGATGAATTAATTAATTGAAGTAAAACCTGAAAATCAAAACTATTGAAAATATTGTCCCGAATATTAATCAAGTGACAATCATAATCCCTTTTTAAAGCAGTTTTTCTGGAAAAAAATGCAAGCATATTTAGCATTGGTAATCAATTTGTTCTAATTTATCACCTGGATCTCTCTAGTTTATAAAATTATAAATTGTATTATGTATCTTATCGATATATATTTACCAAAACTTAACTTTAAACTTAAGTGACTGAAGCTTTCATTTATCAACGGAAGCACATTATTTAAACTTAAATGTAAGCAAAAAATCCCTATAAACACTGAAAAAATTGTAATTAACTTAGGTATCTACATAAATAGGTATTAAAAAGTACCTTATAGCTGTTATGCCAATACATAAAATCGTGGGAACAGTTCATTAGCTCATCAGCAGAGGTTAAAATAGGGGTTGGGACCAGTGGATCCGAGAAATGTCATTTACGTGAAGACCAGGCTCAGGACACCCTCAACAGATTTGTCGTCGAGAAGACCGAAACGTCGTAAGAAATGCACGCGTAAAGCCAACTGCTTCAACGGCCGCCATCCAGGCACAAGTAGCACCTTCCCTAGAGGTCCCTGTGTCTTTTCGAACCATAAGAAGGCGACTGGATGATTGACATTTGGGATTGTGGCGCCCATTACATATGCTGCCCTTGACGTCCAACAATCGACGCCTGCATTGGAAGTGGTGCCACGCAAGAGGTAACAGGACTGCAGCGGAATGGAACCTGGTCGTCTTTAGCGATGAATCCAGATTCAATCTCAGCAGTGATAACAATCGTGCTTGTGTGTGGAGACACCGTGGTTAACGCCTCTATCCTGCCTTCGATTTACAGCGAGACATCGCTCCCACAGCTGGTGTGATTGTATGGGGTACCATTGGCTACAGTACACGGTCACCTCTAGTATTGATCCGTGGCACCATGACAGCCCAGTAGTATGTCCATAACATCCTGCAACCACATGTGTTGCCAATTATGCAATGTCTCTTTGGAGCCATTTTTAACAAAACCATGCTCGGTCTCGCATGGCAAGGGTGTCTCACAAACCTGGTTTCCACAATGTTACTACCCTTTCTCCACCTATCCGATCCCCAGATTTGTCTCCAATTGAGCATATCTGCGATTATTAGTGACAGCGAGTTGGGCATCTCACGAGTTTAAACGATCTAGAGGCAAGGGTACAGCAAATATGGAATGAAATGTCTCAAGATATCATACAGCACTTTTATGCCTCAATGCCCAATCGAACCGCATCACGCATTCACGATAGAGGCGGTTCAACAGGGTATTACATATTTCGTTATTTTGTCTTTTTCTGTAAAATAAACTATTCTTTTTCTCTGATTTTCTAATGATTTACTCATATCAAAGTAATCCTTACGTGCGAATATTTCGTTTCAGTTTGACGACTCCTTCCTGGTGCGCTAATTTTTTGTCCATGATTGTATATATATATATATATATATATATATATATATATATATATATATATATATATATATATATATATATATATATATATATATATATATATATATATATATATATATATATATATATATATATATATATATATATATATATATATATATATATATATATATATATATATATACATATATATATACATATATATATATACATATTACATATATATATATATATATGTGTGTGTGTGTGTGTGTGTAAATGTATATGAGAAAAACAACACTCGTGCAGTCACTTATTGAGAGATACTCTGTACTGTTAGACCTGTACATGAAACTTATTAAGCTTTTAGCAGTAATTGATAATTATTCTTACGTTTTAGGCGTTATGTCTTTTTTAAATCAAGAAATGGGGGCTATGAAAATTTTTTTTCAATACAGTAGAAGGCTTAATGCTAAAAATTTGATATCGATAATTTATAGAAAGTATAGTCTTATATCATAAAATACCTATTGAAAGCGTGTGGTTAAGGACTATTTTTGTTATTGTCTGACTTTGTCATATCGAGGTCAACGAAATTTGTCGCTGCAAAGGACTAGAAATGTATGTCTGTCGTTAGCCGAAGCTTTGAGCATCATGGAGGTTAACGTACAATTTGTCTTAGTTTCACTCCAATTTGAGGTAGAACACACGAAAGGGAGTCAATGACTGGTTTTTTTTTAATTTTCGTTTCTTTTCTTGTGATGAACGTAAGATTGTTCATTACAGTTATGCACTCAAATAAAAGAAGGTAATCTAATATGTTGAAGAAAACACGGAAAATTTCTTTTACAGTAACTCTGAGAATTTTCTTTTCTGAAAAACGAAACATATATCAAAATTAATGGTTCAATGAATAATACATAGATAATTAAATAGCAAGGCTATTTCTAAAAAGCAATTTTCTTACTTTGGTTGTACTTTATTGACATTATTATGTTTCCTTCCGAAATTTAGCCTAAATTTCAAGATTTAATAGAAATAAATATTTTGTTTAAAGTTTACAGTTATACTCTCTGATTTTATTAAAAAACAGTCCCTATATTTTACAAATTTGATTCCCAAACATTTGACAAGGTAATTTTTTTCTTCTAGTCATTCCTAGATTAATATTTACAAAAATCCACAAGTATCTCTTTTTAATTAAAATTATATAAAAATATTCAATATTGTTAAGAACTATGGAGTCTAAACATAGTTACTTTAAAGAATATGTAATTGTGTGTAAATAACATTAATTTTTTCATGCAGTTGAATTATCTATGTCTTTAACTCCCCCGATAAAAAATTTAGCTTTACATAACTAGAAATAGTTGAAAAGGAAATTGCGACTCTCAATCAGACAGGGTTAAGGGTCTTAGCATTTTGATTTTTCGATCCAATTATGGCATGCCATTTAAAAGAGGTAAAATGTTATATGCAATGAGTTTTATTTTTGAGCGAATACAACGTATTAAAAATTTTTTACTTTGCTTAAAAAAATTCAAAAAAACAAATTAAGTAAAAATCCATCAAGAAAATTTGCGCTAATAGATTTCGTATTAAGAAAAAAAGAGATGATTTTTTGGTACATAATTAATGTATGTGGAATAATCATATATAATATACACCACTAAAATATTTTCCCAAATATCTCTATAATTAATTTTTTGATGATTTTGAACCATAAATTTACGTTTATGTAATGTTTAATTTCATAAATATATATTAAGCTAATCCCGCCAATAATTTTGTCACTTATTATTTTATTTTTTACATTATTTTATTTTATTATATTATATTTAGTTTATTTATTATATTATATATATCCGGAATATGTAATAAATTTTTTAAAAGTTAATAATATTTTTATTTTTTATCAATCTTTGGATTATTTTTCGATGGTACATGGAATAATTATTTTAAAAACCTAGGCCATCATATCATAAATTTTCCGTAAATAAAAAAATCGCAAAATATCACTAATACTAGTCAATATAATTTGTATACATACAATTAGGAAATTATCATGAATTCATTTCTAAATCTTAAAATAAAATATATTAAGTAAAACTTTTTTAAAAGCGGGAGAAAAAGAAATATATATAGAATAAATCTATTCTCAAGCATATTTCAACAAACTATTATTAAGATATCCAACTACGTTCAGAACCGTGATTTTAAAAAAATCACATCAATGGATAATTTCCATGATATTTAGTGTCACTCAGATTAGAAAACATGCATAAAATTGTTTTAAGGGCATTTTGACGAAAAAAAAGCTATTTAAGTGTAATATTTTGGCAAAAAATTAACTTAGAATATTCTTTTTTCCAAATGTTCTCCTTTTAGGCAAAATGGTTCTATTATAATAATATTTTGCCTGTATATATCCCAGACCTCTCTACAGAGGCGCAACTAGAATTTTTGAAAAATTCACATTATTTTCAGAGTTCCCACCATTTGAAATAATTATTCACTTTTTATTCTTAAAATTGCTCCCCTCTGTTGTCGTAAGATATGAATAAACCCACTTCTAAGTTATATATTTGAAAAATTGTAGTTGAGCCTCTGAACAAAGTTAATTTTTTGCCAAAATATTGTATTTAATAAAAAATTTGGGTTGAAATGTCCTTAAAATAATTTTATGCATATACTCCAAACTAAGTGACACTAAATATGAAAATTATCCATTTATGCACTTTTCAAAACCACGATTCCGAACGTAGTCGGATACTTTAATCAATGTGATTATTAATTGTATTTTCTCCTAACACATCACATACTCATGACATGCCAAATATTTAACTTTAAAAGGTATAAGATGTGAAATAAGAGAAATTTTCTTACTAATTTTTTCCTTTGAATTTTTTTCAAATTTGGCATTTTTAATGTAGTACTGATATTGAAAATATATTGATAATTTATTCAAATGGCACACTTCAAAGCAGTACAAGCGATAATGGGTGAAATATCCCTTTATTTTAAACCACGCATGCCGGCCACCCGTTCGTGACCATGACTATGACTAATATGAGAAACGTCATAAGGCAGGAGAGTCCAACACGCGGCCCGCAAGTACGTAGGTTGTGGCCCACCGAATATTATTTAGAAAAATTTTATAAATATCAGGTTTTTTAAGTTTTTTTTTTCATTTTGAAATTTATATACATGTATATAAATCTACAATTTATTTGCCTGCTAACTGTTCTTGTTTTAAAATAAATACTTTTTGATACGTACTTTAGATTAAAATAGATTTATATTTTATCAAACAGTTACGTTTGATTTTACAAAAATAAATTACTTTTTTTAATAACTTCCGAAATGCATTATGCATATCCTTTACTATGGATCTTACTTGATTCTCTGTGTGTGCGACTGTCATTTCTCCTCCACCTTTTCGTTTTGAAGTCCCCAAAATGCAAGATGTAGTCAGAAATGCTTTTTAAAGTTTAAGAAAATTATTCAGGACCATTAAGATAAATGTAAGGTATACTTAATCGTTTGAGAATGACAGCACAATCAAATGTTAACAATGAGTCACGAAAGATCAATTCAAAAGGAACTCCGTAATTTTCAAGAAAATGGCAACTGTAATATTTGAAACATTATTTGATCATTTTATTATTATATTATATAAATATTATTATACTATCTATGTCTGTATACATAAAAAGTAATTAAAACAACAATAATATTTCATTTTGCTTTAAATTTCCATTCCAATAAATGTTTTTTTGTTTCCAAACTTGGTATAAATGTACAAATTTTTATGTGCAGCCCACGAGATTATAATGTTTTTCCAAAGTGGCCTGCAAGGTCATTTGGGTTGGACACCCCTGTCATAAGGCATTGGCCAACTGGGCTGAGGCCCAGGGCATCATTCTCGGTGGGAGCCTGGTTTAGTTCTCGTCTTAATAATTCGGATATTTTTAATATATATTATTGTCGTACATATTTTCCAAGAAACAGGGAATTTCAAACTATGTGTCAACTGGAAAAAGTGGCTAGACTGTATTATTAAGGGACGACTCTTTTTCAAATCAAGGCCTAGACTTAATCCATTAACCATCATTCAATTATATCAGTCAGAATGAAGGTCATCCATCAAGCCGATTTGTGCCTAGGGTTCTGAGATAGTGCGACGTGCACATTTATTTGTTTCTATTTACCGTTTGAAAGATTATTTGACAACGTAGGCTAATTTTAAAGGTATCAGGTAGTGCCTACTTTTGCATAGTGGACCAGGTCTTGAATAATTCTTAAGATTTATTTGGACCCAGGGGTCCAAAGAATCTTAAGACGTCTTCGACTAGTAGGCTATCTTGGACAACTTGTTAGAAGTAAACGCTTGAATTTACGAGATAATAGAATTATAATTGTGGCTTTGCAAGCGAACAACAAAGATTATCAATATTTGGATACATAATGTATCACGACTACTCAAGTCACAAATATGTCATTTTATAAAAAAAAAGTTTACACATTTTTTTTTTTCAAATTATGCAACTTCAACTCATATCGAAAATCATGGAGTCAAGCAAGATGAACTTGTACAGTAAATAAGATTATTTTCTTAAAAGGTAGATGAAGGTTTTTTTTTGGTCAAATGTGTATTATATTTTAATGAAGAAGAAATTATACACTTATGAATTCTTATTCTCGGCAAATAAAATTATACATTTTTGATTGTCACTTTTTTAAAAATAAATGTAGCTTTTTTTATATACTTTCATATAAACATTATTTTCTATAACGTTGTCGTTCAAAAACACTTAAGAAAACCTGTCCATGCGATGTTCTCTATCAATGTAGTACAAATGTCTAAATGTTTAATAAAACACAAAAGTAATTTTCACGCAAGGGGAAGCATGTATAGCTTTATTTCTCCTTTCCTTTCTTTTTTCTTTTAGTAAAGCAATTTCTTAAAAATAGACAATATATTATTCAGTTACCACCCAAAAATGCCATTAGGTTCACCAAACGTAACCATGGGTAGATTTTTTTAAAGCGTTTTTCAAAGCTAAAGCACTTTTGGAAATATAAATTTTCCTCTTTAATTCAGATTTGCTCTGTAATAGTTTTTAGTTGTATTTTCATTAAAAAAACGCAATGTGTTTCTGACGGAAAATATATAGAAATGCATACAGTTTTTTTGTTTGTTTTTTAAGTATATTAATTTCTTCTAAATGTAAATACTTCATCATCAAAACTTATTTGAGCGGGTAAGGCGCCATCTATCAATTAAAATTGTAACTACTTTTTAAAACTGATTAAAATTCCTCTCGATAAAAATAATTTTGTCTGGAACGACATCAAATGATTTACCTTGGATCAACTTAGAGAAAAAAATGTGATTGTTTTTTAATATAGGTATCATATATTTAAATCATTAACCAACTTTCCAGAACTTTTTCGAGTTAAAAAGAATTAGAAAAAAGTTTTAAATATACTTTCATAACTTCTCCTGAAATATGGAAATAATCAAAATTGATATCAAAAAACGAATTTAATAAAAAGGTTCCCTTATAATTTAAACAAAAAGTAATGTTATTTACTACGTTTTAAGATAATTAGTTGGCATGCATTAATGAAGAAAGATATATGTCTGAATGATATAAATACCAAAATAAATTTATAAAATGTTATTTTTCACCACTTTAAAATACATTTATTTTTTAATTGATATTAATGTAATTTACTTTCTAGGAGATATTTTTTTCATTCCCCTATTTCATAAGAGTAAATAAAATGGTTGGAATGGAAAAAAATGGTTGCTTATTACATTATACATTTAATAAATTGATTTCATACTGTTTTACTATAACAAATAAAACAATTATATACAAAAAACATTACTTTTCTACAGCCTCTTGGAAAATTCTATTCTTTTACTTTTCTGCAATTAACTAATTCAAACTCGATAAATTTCTGTTTGTGTTCAAAACGACTTTAAAAAAGCCATATATCAAACCTAATTTTAATATACTTTAAGTAAGATTTGTGACATACTTATGCGTTTTTTAGGCCATAATTTTACAAATGAAAATTCTAATAAGCTAACTTCACCTGCAAAAAATGACAAAATAAGGTTCGGGAATTCAACCTCAATTAAAATTACACATTTACTTGAACTGATGAAGCTTTTTGAAAAAAGAATGTTACAGTAAAATAAGTTTTAAAAATTATTAGTTCTGTTTATTTAAGGATTAAAAAGGATGTGCAAGAGCTAAGGGAATTAGTTTAACGTGCTTAGATATAGTCATCAATCTTCGTCTGGAAAAGTGTTGCATATTATGCACAATTGCATTTATTTTCTTACATTTTGCTCTTAATCTTAATAAATTTGTCTATTATATGTCTTTCAAAGAATTAAAAATTGAAAAGAACCTTATTAACATTTTAAATCATTTATATGATTTTTTTTTAAAAAAATGTTGGCGAATCCAATTAAAATGTTAAACATATTTCAAAAGCATTTTATAAAATCATTAATAAGCTAATTTATCTTCACACAGATTGTAAATGCGAACTTATTACTGAAGTTAAAAAGAAACTATAGTGTAATAGGTCTTTGCAAACAAACGCACTTAAATATAAATAGAAAATAATATTTCAGAATGCATAATGGATGCATAAGTTCTAAGAATTAGAGTGGAATTACATGAATAAGAAAAAAGTTTGAATTTTATTATAATTGAAAAACCTCCGAGTTTTATTAAAATAAACGCACGCATGGAGAATATAACTTATAACTAGTGCCAAAATAAGTTTAAAAGTTTAGTATTATCAAAGATAAAAAAATATTATAATTGCAAGGTATATGTGAATAAAATTAGATATTTGATAATGCATATTATAATGGTGGTAAAATTTTCTATAAGTACAAATTATTAAAAACATCATAAATTTTAATGAGGGTATTAGTTTCTTTAACCCTCTAACCGGATAGCACGGAAAATTCCGTCAGTGTAAAGATGCTTCGAATATGGACTGAACGGATTTTTCTGCCTTCAAGTAACGTTTTCAAAAGCAGATTAGCAGCACTTTTCTGAAATCCTTTCCCCCTTTTAAGGTTTAACAACTTGAAAGATAATGAGGGACGGAGGAAGCAACACAGCAGGAGTTTTATTGCTCGCAGGGAATCCCGTGTTTTGACCCTGGGACAATCGTAAAAAATCGAGGGGAAATTTCTTTAGACCCCAGGAAGTGTTTACTTGTTACCTCGTTTTTTTAAAGTTTTGTAAAGTCCCAACGCATAAGTAAACTATGTTACAATTCCCTTTTGGTTTCATATTAATTTGAAACTGTAACAAGCTGGGGCATGTCAGTGCAATCTGCTATTTTATATAGTTAGACAAATTATTTTTTTTAAGTATATTCTTTCGCTTCATTTTTTATTTTTATTTTAATCAAAGCTTTCAGTTTTTGAAACATGATTATTTTATTATAAGATACCGAAAAAATTAATAAAACACTAAACTCTTTAAAATTTGAAACCTTTTCAATTTTCCAACCACTAAAAATGAATAAATTTAAACTTCATCAAATCATTTGAAACATTTTCTTACACTTTGATAAGAATAATAACGAAAAAAAAAAACTAATTAAGATTTATTAGGTTTTATTTTTTTTTAGATTTCAAAGCCTAAGTGTTCAGGGAAGTTTAAGTACAGTGTGTTTGTGTGCCTGGTTATATATTGTTAAAATACACCAAATTATATTTGAATTTTAAGTGCTTGAACTTCAGTTTACATCAAAGACAACATGAATGAAGATTTTCACAAATTTTTTTTATAACTTGAATGTTTGAATAAATGGTAATCAAAAATATACGGAAACATTTACAGTAGACATTTATGCATATAAATAAACATAAAAATCAATTTTAAATTCGAGCTCTTGAAAAACATTCGAATTATATGTTGTTCAAAAATATCTATTTATACAAAATACCTCAATATTTATCTTTTTTAAAGGCTAACTGAATAAGTAATTAAAATCTGGATATTTTTTGAAATCTCGACCTTATAAAGCTAGAAATTTTATGTTAGAAATTACATTTGAAATTTCGAAAAAAAAATGCATCGTGCAGTTAAAAATTATTTACCATAAGTTTTAGCAATTGTTTGAGTATAATAAAAATTTCAAATTTTATTATATAACTTCTTTGGTATCTTTTAATATATTTCGGCCACGGTAGCCGAGTGGTATAGGTATCGGAACGTGGCTTGCTTTGTCACGAGTTCGAGTCCAGTACCACTAAAGACCCGCCGTGTAGGGCAGCGATGCACGTTAAATCTGTCGAGAGCTGAAACGTCCTCCCGTTGGTGTGGTGGGGTATTTAGGAGAGGGGGATGCCAGCTCAGGTGTCGTCCACGTCACTTGACCATGGTTCAAAATTACGTGGTCCGTCGCCAAAAGCCCTCGTTTAGCTGAACAGTGCGACGTTAATATTCAATCATTCATTTAATATATTTCGAAGATTTCATACAATTCAGTCGAAAACCGCATGCTAAGAGCAAAAAATATACTAAAAAAATTGATGAATATACAATTACAATAAATTCTTACATAGAGAAGCAAAACTGAGAAACTAAAGCGTAGGAATAAAAAAAATTGAGTATATCTGAAGTAGTTTTCGAAATATTTATTTTAAAGTTTAGAAAATTTGTGTGCGTTATGTTATACTTGATATTAATTAAATGGTTAAAATAATGTGTGTTAATATTAGTCATGTAATCGTTTGATGACACATTCATATACTAATAAAAATTATCATGGTCATTGATGCGAATGTCAAGAATTTTATGTAATTTTAAATTCAGACATTAAGATATTGATGTAGAAAATATAAAACGACCATCTAAAATACATGAAAAATGCAGTCTGCTATAAAATGAACTTGACAAACAAAATCCGGCATTTTCACTTACTATGGCAGAGCCGGCTTAATCAGGAGCGATCTGGAAAAAAACAGAGAGATAACCGCGGTTTTGATGGATATGCTACTCTAGCTTTTAAAGTTCCCAGGAAAAATTATATATATATAAATTACAAATGCAAAAATAAATCTTGTAATTTTCCATACATTTTTATAACAACGAATTGTGGAATTGGCTTCCAATACATTGTTGTGTTTGACAATATCTAAGGTAACCAACCCTACTTTAGATAGATTTGTACTACTTTTTCGTAACCGTATTCCTTTTAAAATTAATTCGTGTAGCCGAAATACACCTTTTGTACCCTTAAAAATTTATGTAAACCATAACGTTTAATTTTAATTTATGCAACTTGTGAAATGTTCATAATTAACCATTTCCGTCTAAACAGTTTACATGGAAAAAAAAGTTTGGACTCCCTCATTCATTAGGGATTTATATAAGATTCTAACATAAAATTTTATTTTTCACCGAAAAGGGTTGAGTGGTAGTGTATAGTGCTTCCACACCCCAGGTCTGGGGTTCTATTAACTGGCTGCGCAAGGTCGACTCTGCCTTTCATCCCCGCTACATTGGGTCGATAAATGAGTACCAAGCTTGCTTCGGGTCTTAAACACTGAAGGTCTCTCTTCAGACAGACCACCAAATCGGGACATCTGTTCATGCCCTCAGCGTCCAATCGTCACGTGTATTATGAGGGGCACAGTAGTTCCTGGCCCTCATGGATTGTTGTGCTTCTGAGTTTGAGTCTTAAGTTTGAGGATTACCTCACTTTGGGAATACCCCTTAGATAAACATGTATTTCCACTCATTTGCAATTAAACATTTTTCTTTCAATTACGTTTATTTCAGAAGGAAGTTTGATTTTTCAAATGTATTTGCTTAATAACATGTATATTTGTGTATTATATTAAACATTTTATCAATCCAAAATTACATGTTTTTAGCTCCTCTAAAAGCTTTTAGGATTTTACGACTGATCTTACAAATCATATACGTTTTATAGTAGTGTATTTAAAAATGATAAAGACATTTTTACGACTGTGTGAGCTTTTATATATGCCTCGTTTATAAATATAAAAAATTGCATTCAGCTACAGTTTTTAAAATGTACTGAAATAAGTTTAGGAATAGGATATTTACATATTATGAATATTTTTGACTGCAGTAAGGTATATTTATATTTCAGTTTCTTTACAATTTGAATAGAAGATGTAAGCCATTTTGCGAATAGTTTGATGTTGAGTATAAACCCATAGGCTGTTTAATATTGTAGAGTGTTTTACTTTGATACCAGCACACACTAAAATAAGGCTCATTTGCAGTTATATGATCAGCTTCAGTGATATTTAAATTTTCAAAAATAGTCTACACGTACGAAAACATTCTTTCACAACCGCACACCCCCCACATCTCATACTATATCTTTCCTACAGCAGGAAATATTTGTGTATACTGAAAAATTTAATACAGGATACATTTTCAAGTATTAAATTTGTGTTTTAAATTTGGTATGAATACATTGTGGAACTGTCGGTTAACTTCACTGAACAAAATTGTTTTAAGTGTACTGTTTTGAAAGACAAAATTAATTAGGGAGAACTTTTCTCACAATAGAATTTTTAATGACTGAATTGTGTGAAAAAATGTGGTTATCGATGTGTGACATTTTTCCTTGTAATAAAAGAAACAGAAAGATAAGAAATTTAACTTGAGTAGAAAATGATTAGAAGTACTGTCATGCGCATTTGAAGAAGTATATCCCCCATTAAAATTAAAAATTATTGACTGAATGTGTGTTATGTCCATCACAAATGCCGATGTAGAAAAGATATTTTTATTTAACACAAGGAGTTCGAAAAGGAGAGCACTAGGAATGAAAATTTAGATTTTTTCCGAAAAATATTCAGTTAACATAAAAATATCATTTATATGATTTAAATTTAAATAAATTAAAAGTATATTGAAATCATTTTTTATGTTATTCTAAATTAAAAATATAATTGAATAGAGAAAGATCTGTTTTATTTCATAAATATGCACAATTTATTGTCTTAATGTTTAAAAAAAAGATAGAGGGCTTTTTTTTTTTGCTCTTTTTACCTCATTACTTTTTTAAAAAACAGGAAAGTGAGCGCGTTTTCTTACTCTCATATTCAAAAATGAATACAGGATGCTTTTTTCTGGTTCAAATCGCAATACCAAAAAAATATATATATATATTTTTTATTTTTTAAAAAATGACAGAAAATAATAAATTTTCTTTGAAGAAAATATAATTATTTTTCAACTTCTAATATACTATTTATTTAATTTTTTCCTCTTTTTTTTTACCTTTCATTTCGTTTTTAATTTTACTGTGACTGAATATATAGGAGAAAGAAACACCGTATCTTTCAAAGAGGATTGATCAAGAGAGGATATCTACGCTTTCAAAGAAGATTGCCTAAGGCAACTTAACAGCTAGCTGTAAACGATTGCTATCCTGGTTCTCACGCCGAAAGTCAAAGACGCCGAACTAAGTCATAAAATTGTCTCCTTTCGACCTCCCATGTTCTAAAAGGGGGAAAGGAAAGAAGTCTGTTGCATTTTTGAACGGAATCGCAAAATAAGAGTTAAACGCTTTCGGAATAACTTTTCAGGAGGAAGGTATCCAGTTAGAGGGTTAAATAAAAATATTCCTAAAATTTGTTAAGTCATTTGAATTTTAGAAGTCTTAATGAATTACAATTTTTAGATGCTTATTTTTAATAATGTAACACAAGACGGAATATTATATTTTTTCGTTTAAATAAATTATTTTATTTTTAGCCCCATACTGCCTATTAAAAGTTATGCGATTCGTTTCGCAATGTCAATGTTTATCACATAAGCCAGTGCTTCTCAAACTTTCAATACTTGCGACCCAATATTCAATCATAATTTTCATCGCGCCCCCCTCCCATACATTAAGAATGTATTAAATTCAATAACACTATATTTTGCTGCTAAATTTACAATATATGCGTCTGTAACTTTAAGTGCGTATACAAACGACTCGATCAGCCTGTGCATTGTTTGCCCCGGACGTATATATACGTCTTTCCAAAGTACGATCTTTTCTGTGAACTGCTATCCATAAAAATTATTCCGAAGGCATTTGGAATGCAATAAAATGATCTCTTAAATGTTTGCGAAGGATTTACTTATTTCGAATATAAAAACGTACTTAGTATGTAGAAACTTATTTTTACTTAGAATGCAAAAACCAGCAAGCATTGATATGTGCTCATTAGCTCCTTTTCTACCCCAACCCCAAACACCACATACGCTTGTTTCGCGTTATCCGGTGGCATCAGGGAGTGAATCAAGTAATTTTTAATCGGTATTTAAGAGACTAATCATAAACCGTACAAATTATTAAGATAAGTGTTAATGTTTGCATATAATTTTATACATTACAAGCCCATGGGGTCAATGGTAATTATTAACCTTGTTGTTAACTTATTATTGTTATAATTAAACATAAAATGTTATGCGCAGTAATAAATTTAAAAGTGTATTACATCAGGGTAAGAATGTAATTTATTTTTATTATGCCAGAATTTTATTTTTTTACTTTCATTAAATTAATATTTTTTTTTAAAAAAAATCTTTTGTTTTCGAACTTTTCAATATGCTCGCGCCCCCCTCATAGGATTATCACGCCCTCCCTAGGTGGCACGCCCCACAGTTTGAGAAACACTGACATAGGCGTGCGTATGTGGTGTATTAAGGGAAAAAAGAACTGCTAAGGCTGCATTGCAATATTCCAAACCCTTTGCAATAGTTTTACTGATAACCGAGCAAAGAAAAGAATCGTATTTCACAAGGCCTGATATATACTTCTGGAGACGTAACACACTGTTTGTGCGAGACTGATATATAAGTGATTGATACTTAAGGGGCTAGTCGTAAAATATATATATATATATAATTAAAGCATTCTATTCAGGTAAATTGAATTATTAAAAGTATAACAAATAAGCAACCACAGGAATAGATACAAGTTTTTAAACTACAAAAAGCCTCAAAATTACACGATTTCTTGTTTTTTTTTAATATATTTTTTTTCTAAAATTCGTATTTAAACACAATAGTGTCAAAGCAACTTTCCTCTACTGTAAGTAGTTGTAGTAAATAAACTATTATCCTTATTACGTTTAAAACTTCTTATTTTTTGAATAAAATCAGAAGACCCAATTCATTTCAAACCTAACAATTTATGACAAAATGAGAAAATGATCAGCAGCTGACTAAAAAGAAAGAAATATACACTCTTGAGAAGGGAAATTACAACACCAAGAAGTAATGCACGTAGCTTCATGAAAATTTCAGCAAACAAGCAGACAAATAAAATCATTTAGAACTGATTTATTCAGTATCTAATGTGTCCACTTTGGCAGCTATTCAGGTTTCAAACCGCCAAGGCCTTCTATCAATAAGATCATTGATGTTTGCCTGAGCTAACCGTTGCCCAGCCGCATTCACTGTTCTGCGTAGATGGTTTGCGCTAGTGGTCCTCGTTTCATGACACGCCTAATGAGATCACGGAGGTTTTCGATGGGGTTCAGATCTAGAGAGTTTGCTGGTCAGTGAAGTATATTAAATCCAGTCAGGCTGTTAAAAGTTCACCATGGGACACACGGAATGAAATTGTCTTGCTGTGATACCATGATGGGTGCATCCTGCTACAGAGGAAGAGCAACATGCTACACAATTTGTTTGACGCAGTGATTCACAAACGGCTGTAAATATGTACCAGTGACGTCCATTCATCAAACATTTCATCACTTCTAAGCAGAATAAACGTTGTAGAACCGGTTTGACGTTTGGCAAAACAGGTTTGTTCGTAGCGTTCTCTGGGTCACTGCAACACCCGTTACATATCTATAGCTCTTCTATAGATAGAAACGAGATTCATCGGTGAACAGCATCTGATACAATTTGATGGTCCACGATGATGATAACACCATTCCAGGTGTCTATGCCAATTATGATGGTACCCTTGCACATAATTGTCCTTCATGCAGTCTGCAACACTTAGCTTCATTATTGGAAATAAAAGGTTAATATGCGCATAATCATGTGTTCCAACATATTATTTCGTAATAGTCACAGTTAACTTTGATAAAAGATTGCTTCAAATCTAGATATACATTATGAATGCGAAGGTTTGTTTGGACGTTTGATCGTCTTTCACGCAAAAACAACTGAATGGATTTTAATGAAACTTTACAGTAATATAGCTTATACATCAAAATAACACAGAAGCTATAATTTATAGCATAAGCTATAATTTATAAATATATTGTGTGAAGTGTCCAAAATATAACGGTATTTGTCAAGTAAGGAAAAACTCTTCCATCTGCAAGCAAATCTGGCGTGCGCTGTAAAAAATCTCACGGCAGCATGTATCTATTATTTTATTTGTAAAGAAACTTTTTTTGTTTTGGCTACGCAAGGCTCTCGCTCTTAAATTATTCCTGTAATCAGCGTAATCCCTGTTTTTTTTTTCAGAATAAAACTAAGTTATTAAGGGAGATATTGTTATAAATCCCTCTTTATTTGAATATTTGTTTTATGATTTTATTATGCAAATTTGGTCGTAAGAAATTAATCTTTTTTCAAAATAAATATTTTTTTATCGCTTCAGGTACTTAAAGGAAATAAACGTTCTCTTTTTTCTTTCTCATTTCGACAAATTTTCAAAATTTGTTTGTGGTTAGAAGTTAATTACAACGCTGTAATTTTAACTGAATAGGCAGATATTGCATTTTTAAGCATAAAACAAATTAAAACTACTGTACTGTATTTTTTGGAGTGAGTGAGTGAGTGAAATTCAACTACACGAGGGCTTTTGGCGACGGACCACGTAAATTTGAACCATGGTCAAGTGACGTGGACGACACCTGAGCTGGAACCCCCTTCTCCTAACTACCACCCCACACCAAGTTTATAGGAATATTCTATCAATACTTCAATATTCTTTAAAATCTTCTCTTCCAAGATGTATGGCAGCACGGGTTCTATGATGAGTATTTTAGCAGGGAACGCGCGCGAATAGTTTTGCAGCACATATTGCGTTTTCAGCTGACTGCGTTTTCAGCGGATTGCTTAGATTATTATTTTTGTCCCGGCAATTTAGCTTATGTCAAGATTTAAGCGTTTTATGTTTTTGTATGTAATTGAAGACCTTAGACAACGATTTAACTGTTTATTTTAAGTGAATGTTGTATATGATTAATTTTACAGTGAATATCTTTAAATAATTTATTAGCTCTAACGCGTATTAAATTTTCCAATGTGGAGTATTTTGTTTATGTATATCCCTTAATTTTCATTGTAGCGATCCAAAAACAATATTGCATGAAAAAAACTGCACTAAATTATAATGCAGTAGATAAAGCATTAACGTGCATCGCGCCTCTACACGGTGGGTCTTACAAAGCTCTAATAAAGGTCGAGCTATGAAAGTAGCTAGACATTTGCCAAATTGACTCTATCGTTATTATCTCGCTATGTTTTTCATTGATTCGCCATTATAATTTTAGAAACGTCGTTGCTTGCGAACTACACTTTCAGATATAGATTATTTACACTATTTTAAGCGTTCATTACACAAAACTTTTAACAATGTGCTACTTTTGCTGAGCATAGATCAGCTTAGGGAGGTATTTTCAAAAATTGATTCTCAAGAGTGTTAAGGGGAGTTATAAATTTTAAAAAAAATTCTTTTTATCAGCTATTAGATTTACAGACTTAAAATATAACAAAGGAGTCACTATTTTCTTTTTTTGTTGTTGTTTTTTTTTATCTTTTGTTCAGCTGAGATATGCAAAAAAGGGTTTTTTGAATTTCAATACATGTAATAGTTACTCATTAAAAATTTCTTTATCCTATAATATGTGTTGTTTAATTTTTCAGTTTACCCGTGCGAAGAACGGGTCTACCAACTAGTTAGTAATAAATTTAAATTTACTTGGTTACTTCTACGAATATTCAAATTTGCTAAAAATGAAAGTTCCTAAAATGATGTTTTTGGATGTGAAATTCTAAATCAAATAGAGAATTGTGCAATTCTTAAATACTTGAGCTTTTATTGTGCCAGACATTGAAAGAGATTGAAAATTAATACATTTCAAATTATTTTAACCTCTTAGTTTCCTACTTAAAGTTAAATGATTTGCTCACCAGTACCTCTGTTTTTATATAGGAGCACGTATGCAGTGCATTGGGGAGGTAGAAAACGTGAAAATAAGGAATGTTTTTCTGAAGTAGGTAAAATTTTTTGCAAACACTCTTAAGGTCATTTTATTGCAATTAAAAGGGGGTGTAACGTAGCAGGCTTCCTCGTGGTGCACCCTGGTTAACGCTAAATCTGCTACAGCGATTGCCGATATAAAGTCATTAATGATGTGCCCTTTGAATTATATACTCTCTTTTGCTAACCCCCTCGACTACGCAACACTCGACATCAGATTGGACCTTGTTCTGAATGTGAGAAAACGTGATCTAAGTCCAACTGCTATTCACGCTATAGCTTTGGAAACTATCAATACCCACTTCCCACCGGAGGAGTGGCTTCACATTTACACAGATGGCTCTCTTGGACTTTGCCCAAGGCGCTGGCATTGGTGTTTTTAGTCACCTCTTATCCTTCTATTTACACGCCGGCCCTTTGACAACTCACTTTGGTGGTGAGGTTGAAGCTATACATATAGCCCTTCAGCAACTTGCTGTTCGTCTCCCCCATTGAAAGAGCTGTAATTCTTTCACAGATTCTACTTCTGCCCTTCAGGCTTTGTCCAACTATAATGAGAATAATTGTTTACGAGTGCAGAACTATAGAGAACTCCTGGGAAAGATAAAAGGAAAGATCGTTTTTCAATGGGTACCATCCCACTGTGATCTTTGGGGAAATGAGAGGGCAGACTTTTTGGCAAAAAAGGGAACGGGTATCCTTCAGAACTTTCGCAGAGACCTGACACTTCATTCTGCCAAACTGGAAATTAAAAGGATTTTTAGAGAATCATTTCGCCTTACAGCTTCTCGTGTTGCTCGTGATAAGCCTTATAGTACACTATGTAAGAAATCCCACGGTATTCCAAGTTCTCCTCGTGCTGCTGCTGTGGCTAAATTTAGACTTTTAACCAGACATGACTGCCTTTGTGCTCATCTGTTTCGTTTTAACTTAGTGACTTCACCTATCTGCGTTTTGTGTGACACTGGACAAGACATGACTGCCGCTCATTTGGACGAGTGCTCTGCACTGAATGATCTTAACTGCATTGTAAAAAGGTATTGGAGAGCCCGTTGCCTAATAACCTGATGGTTAATGGCCTGGCATTTGTAAAATAAAATTACAATTAAAAGCCTATGGAATAATTTTACTGAAAGCAGCAGAAAGCAAAGTTTCATAGTTCGGAATGACGTATATATACGTAAGATGCATTTAACGTACCGGTTAAACGAGACAAATTATACGTTGGTGTCAGTTAAGGGAATAAAAAAAAAGGGTTTCAGGAATTTCCTAAAAGAAGATAGCTGCTCATTCTTTATTTATAATTTACGAGAAGTTGTTCGACTTGGTTTTCATATATTCATGTGAATACATGCACATATGTTTACTACGTATATAAAGTTTTGAAGCATGACATGTAATTTTGAAATTTCAAAATAAATTAAACAATAATTAATGCTCTAATTCGAGTATTTGTTTTCAAATATTAATTTATTCAATTTTTTATGAAATTTTTAATACTTTAAAATACAACAGTTTATTTCTGACATCAGTTTGATTGAACTTGTAACAGAACGCTAATTGAATTAATACATCTTATTTTTTTATAATTTATATAGCTTGGAATTTTATTAATAAAATCAATACTTAGCACAGACTCTATTGAAACATCAGATTCTTAATTTAAATTCCTTTTTATAAATAAGAAATTTGAATTCAACTGTTTTTTTTTTCCTGTAATATAATCATTTGCTGGTGTGTTTGAATATATATTGTTTCTTAGTTTTCAAAATGAAGACATATTTAATATTTTTTTTAACATTAAGCTTTTTATTAAAACTTTTGTTCAAAAGATGCGTGATTTCGATGCAGTTTTTACTTCAGGTTTGTTATATGGACTTAATGTTACTTAATTCAATCTCATTTTTTTGAAAACGAATCACTTGTTTATTATGAGAATTAAATGAATTTTGAATTTCTGGTGTTTTTTTCCCTTAAGAAAATAATTTCAGTTAAAAAAGTATCCCTTTGGGTACTTAAGGTTTAAAACAACGCTAATTCATTCTAATCTTTTTTTCTGGAACCAAAATAAGCTCCAAATATTTGATAAATATTAATTCTTCTGAAATTTTAATGAACATTCTGCATAAAAGATTCTTCCAAAGACTTTCGTAACTGCATGTGACAATCTTCTCTAATGCTAGCATTAAATAAGCCTTCCTAAAAACAAAGGAATGTTTTTAATTAGGTTCAGAGAAAAAGCTTGATGATAAATTATCTTTAAAGCAAATACAACAAAAGTACAAAAATGTTTTTCATTAATCATTGAAGATATTCATTAGCCTTATAACAAGAAAAAGAAATTGTAATGAAAGCGAAACTGAAAAGCTAATAGAATTTTTTTTTCCAAAAAAATTCGAAACTTTTAAGGACGGATTATCAAAAAATGCAAAGCAAATAAAATTCTAATAAACGTTCATTTTTTAAAAATCTAAATCTCTTATAGTGTTATAATGAATTTGTATATAAGCAGCTTTAACCTCTTCTTATAACGTAACAAAATAAAATAAAGTTTTATTATTTTATTTGAGAATTCGTGAAATAAGTGGAGAATTTAACCAGCTAAAACCTTAGAGTGTGTTTAAAATAGAAGTGCTAAATAAATTTAGCATTTCTTTAAAAAAGTCTAATAACCAAAGAAATTTTAATGAACAATGCACCAAAAAGTAGCTATTTGAAGGAAATGAAATCTGGCTAATAAATGTAATGAAAACAAAATATTAAGATTATAATTGGAAGCATTGCCAAAAAAAAAAGAATAAAGCGGGATATAAATTCGAAACTCTCATGCTGATCCAAAGAAGAATTAGGAATTGACTCGTAGATTTGGTGATGTTCTTCCACAGTATGATTCCAATTAGAAAGTTATATCAATACCATTCACGGAATTTTTGAGAATTGTACTTATTAGATCCCAACTATCTATATTGCGGAGAGATATAGCGATCGTGCATAATAGTGAAAGTGGGAAGGACACGAAGACAAGCTATATAAAACCGTACTTGGTTCAACTGGTCAATATTCTGTTAAACTGTAACCTGGAATCCGTTAAATGACAATTAAATCTTTCGGCCATAGTGTCTAGTATACGTATTGTGGGACATTTAAAAACCAGCTGAATTATAAATATCTCTATACACGCGACTCTTTACTAATAAGTTCGAAGCGGAACTAATCCTCTAAGACACTACTATATCCATTGATATTCCATCTCAAATGCATAAGAATGCCTTGCAAAAGTTAATGGCAGTGTACGATGGTCAGGGAAATTCGGAGCATGCCATGCTTTCGTTCACAGTGTTCTCTATAGATGGGCATCGTCATCACTGATGTCAAGGTTACAAGTCGAATCTTGATAAGTAAACACCGACCAGATGACCAGTTTATGCTTGCTTTCTGCAGTCCCTTCTCTCTGGACACTACAGTATTTATAGCAGGAACGCTACTTTATTACTGCCAACATCATTTAATAATACCTTTTTTTCAATCCGATGTGAAACAATCGTACAATTCAACCATATTTTACTTTTCCAGTCCAAGTGTACGTCATCTCCCAAATGTTGACAACTCCAAATACATTTCATGAATTCATCTGCGCAGTATAGTTGAATTCAACGTGGATAGGTTTGGTGGCATTAATAAGCAAAATCTAGCTGTAAAGGATTTATTACCCTTTTCAATTATTTCATAGAAGTTTTTATTGAGCAGTGTATCATATTTTGTTCTTGAAAAAACTTTTACAATATTTCTCCTTATCTCCCAACATACAAAACGCACTGGACTTACTTCCTGGCACTATTTTTTGCAAACTAGTGGTTCACTGGACAAATAAAAAATGAGCAAGTAAAAGTCATTTACTTAATATAGCATGATTGTTAATGCATTTGATATGGAATCGATTTTATACAAAGACATGACTCAGTAACTTAACGCAATTCTTACTTACTCATGACCAGGCTTGTTTTCTTCGAATCTTGGGGTCCTTTCAATTGCCATCTAACTCCATAAGTCGTAGCTAATGCAAGTTAAATCTGTCGAGGTCCAAAGTCATCCCACTGGCGGGGTGTAGAAGTATGGAGAGTGAATTGAGAGCTTAGGTGATATCTGTGCCACTTGACAGTGGTTTAGTATTCGTACTTCTTCTCGGTATAATAAACAACACATTTATTCAAAAAAAATCATGATATAATGGGACACAATATGATTCAATTAACAAAAATCGGTTAAAAAATCCTATCAATTTTTTTTAGTCGAAATAACTTTTTATATACTTTTCTAAAAACTCACAACATTTTAAATCTCAAAATTTAAAAAATGTAGAGTTATGAAAACATTTACGTTTGTTTTTATTTACAGTCCAATGGCAAATCAAAACTTTAAACTGACTTTTCTCAGAAAGAAAATACCATTTTGTCTTAATTTAAGAGAACGGTGGACCACATTAAAACTAATTTCTTAAATTGTTCGCTTAATTAGCTGAAAATGGAATCAATGTAGTAAATGGTTATTATATTTCACAATTCAAATATATTTTTTTAAAAAAAATACTATAAACAGATTTTTTTTAAAAAAATTAAATTTTTTAAAACTACTTTTAAAAATGCCCCTTGCGCATTAGTTTTAAAGACATGTACATAATTTTTGTTTTATTTATTAATGAACCACAGTAAAATATATCTGTGCATGGATTTTAAATTCCGAATAAAATTTGATGAAAAAAGATGAATTTTCTATACTGTATGAAATATTTCGCCAATTATCACACAGTCAACGTATTAAAAACAGCAGAAAATATTATCCATTGTTTTCAAAAACCAATGCACGAATTTGTGAATTATATCCTCTTTCATAAGTTGTGAAAATTTTAAAGAGATGTGTCGTAATTTGAAACGCAAGGAGCATTTTACTTAACAATGAAAACAGAACATTTGCGAGCTAAGAAAAGTGCACTTTAAACATTTATTTGATTAAAATTAAAAAAAAATAATTTAGTAATTATTAATCAAAATGACAGAAGTTTTTGACATAATTATTTTATAAATTATAAGAAATAGTATTAGTATAAAAAATCAAAATGACAGTTTTGACCGAAATCTGACATTGTGAAGGTCCATCATCCCGTTAAAATGCTATTGCTTTTTTTCTATTGTGCTAAATACTTGGAAATGTTCCCCTTGTTGCTAATACTACATGGAACAATGGTCGGTATGCATTTTTCAATCAAAGCAATACTTTTTTTTTTAAAAAAATATAGTTGATAGTTAGAATTTGCGGATATTTTAAGGAACTTTTTCAATAAGCATTCATAAAAAGAAGTATTGTACAAATACCAATCATGTTATTTTAAAACCCAATTCAAATTTTGTTACACATAGTTTAACGTACTCAGAAACCAAATTTCATGTATGTACGTCAATATTTGATGGAGGAGTAGCATTTTAAAATCACTTCATAAGTTTCAGAATTTTCCCTTAAAAATTAAATAGTTAACGTTTATGAAGCTTTGAGCATGAAATCTGTTTTACACCATACATGCACATAAGAGGCAACCAGAAAAATAATGAAAATCATTAAATTAAAAATATTTGTGTAAACCATACCATGCCCCCTTAACATTAAAATATATGATAAAGAATATATTAAAAGATAAAAATCACCAAAAGGAAATAAAACACATTTAAATGCATTTTTCATATTTTAGTTTGGAAATGTTTTACTTAGATAACATGTTTTTAATAACCTTTCAAAGGTTTTACTAACAATTATACATAAAAGGCCTATCAGATTTACTTGTATGATGAAAAAAAAAAAAGAGCGAGCTAGGTAATTGCTCTCAAAATGTAATGTGCCTTAAGAAAAATTCAAAGGACACGTCAACTACGCAAATTAGTTGCAGAATAAAATTATCTGTTCCGAGTTTGCTCATCATTATTTGTTTTGATTGAGAATAGGGAAGGAAGCATTCATAACACATAAAAGCTTTCGTGACAACTCTTCAAGACGCGAGATGAGAAAATTGTTCATCTTTTCTTTGTGTTCAATATAATAATTTTTCTTTTGTAAACATAATGATAATTTTGAGAATAACGTCTGTTTTATTAAATTCAGTAGAGTATTTTATTCAAATAATTCTAATAACTATTTTACATTTTAACAGAAAAACTAAATTTTTAATAAGTAATGATTTTTTTCTTCCTTAAGACTTGACTTTTATATTTTTTAAAGTATTATTTGACAAAAGAAACATAATAATTATTACTGAAATTGTTATTTTATATAATCTTAAATACTTCTGTGTCATTTTCATAAGTAATCTATATTTGTATATTTTATTTTGAATTTTCATTGTCATTTAATTGTCATTTTTTGGATAAGTGACATGTATTCGTAAAGATTAAAAAAATCAATTTCATTTTAAAATCTATTTAAAATAAAATATTTGCATAAATCCTTTTTTATATAAATTATGTTTTTATATATGTTTATGAATAAAAATTATGCAACTATGTATGAAACGTAGCATTCACATTTAATTCTTTTATTGTAAGAAAAATATTATTTTTATATTTCTGCTTTTAAAATAACTGATGTATGCAATGATTTTTCCATACATTTCAATATATCTATATATTCATAAGAAATTTTTACGAATGTATTATGTAAAAGAGTAACTTCGATAAAAACGCTGTTTGTATTTCGCATGTCAAAACGGAACACATATTTGTTTAACAATCAAGTGAGTGAATATTAACACTGTTCAGCTACAAGAGGGTTTTGGGAAACTGGCCTCGTAATTTTGAACCATGGTCAAGTGACGAGGACAACACCTGTGCTGGCACCCCTTCTCCTAACTACCATTCGACACCTCTGGATGACATTTGAGCTTTCGATAGATTTAACGGGCATCGCTCCCATTCACACCATTCTTTAGTGGTACTTGGCTCGAACGCATGACATGCCTGCAATAATACGATCCCTTAACCACTGGTCTACTGCACGTCATTTAACTTAATCAAACACTATATTAATAAAATGTTCTGTATTTCGGTACTAAAATGTTATGATTTCATTAATAAGTTGTTATAAGATATTACAGTACTACATATGTGCATCCATGTGTATTACAAAAAATAATTGATAACCTGTTAAGATGTATATTTATTTAAAAGTGAGATAAATTTACAATGAGAGAGAAAGCTCAAAGGACATTATGAGGGAAAAAACGAGTACAAATAACAGGTCTTCATTTTGTCAATTATTTTTTTCGAATTAATAACGAAGTTTTTTTTTTTTTGGATAATTTTGCTCTGAAGCCGTTAGTACTTCTTTTTTTACCTCTTCCTGTGATAAACGTACATTAAAGCAAGTGATTGTCATATACATATTTTTTATAGTTTACTTACATTATCTTTTTGACTGATTTTAATATTTATATTGACATTTGAAAAAAGAAACTGATTTGAAATTTTAATCTAAAACATAAGTAACTTAAATGTGCATTAGTGTATAGCAAGTAAGAGTTTTTTCACCTTTTCTGTTAGATATCAAAAGGCATATGAATTCTACTCTATTTAAGATATTCTTAACATTTCAAATAAATTTAATTATTATTGATGTATTGGGCATAGATAAATCACATTTATTTTGCATGATTCAAACAAATAAACAGATTTATTTTAGAAAAAAAAATCTGATTGTTCTTATTTCTTATTTTTTTGTGTCTTTGAAGATAAGATAAATTTTATTATAATACGAAATAATATATGTGTATCTCTTATCTTTCAAAGAAAATGAAATTTTTGTGTTTAAGTTTACTGTATGAGAAAATCCGTATTTGAACTGATAATAATCTTACCTGGATTAATTAGAAATTTAGTTCTATATAAGTTGAAACTAACAAAAGTGTCGAGTAAAAGATATATTTCCAGTTTTTTGTTTTATTTTTATGATTTACTAAAAATTATATTACTCTAAAGAATCACAAGGAAAACTAAGTAACTAATCAAACAAAATTTAAATAGTAAAATACAATTAAAAATGGCTTATTTCACTATTCATTTTGAAATTTTTAAAGTAAAACATAAATGATAAGAATATACAAAATAATCGAAAAAAAATTCATAATGTTAAATGTCTGCTCATTCTATAGGTAACAATTTTCCTTTAATGGGCAAGTATTCTAAATGTTACGCTTTCTAGAAGAAAATCCGCTTTTATCTAAGAACAATTATACTAAATTTTAAATAACACATTTTGCCAATTGCATATCTAGAAATAAAAATAAAATAAGTAAGGCCTGTATATAAATGTTTCATACAGATTTTTTAATATTTTAATTCATTAAAAATTCCTAGTAAAAAAATTAAGGTCCCTGGAATAACACATTTTGGGATATCAGTCAGATAATCTCTACTTTGATGTAATACAATATGAAGGAATGTAAGTATTAGTTATTGTAAAAAAACAAGATATATATATTTTTTTGCATTACGTACGATTAACAAAAAAAGTAACATAAGCTAAAAAATGTAATATACGTGCACAAAATATAGATTAACATTTGTTTTTCTATAAATAATCGCTAAATATGTTTGAATTTAATGCATTCTCTTAAATACGTAAATACTTTTTATGAAACATTTGGTGTAATGTTACAAAGGTTTTTAAGATTTTAATCAATGAAATTAACGCATTTAAAAATTTTCATTTATTTATATCATCAACAACCTTAATGCAATAAATAAAAACAAATCTTGATTTTTCATAATGAATTCATTGCCTTAAGTATATTTTATTAATCTAAATAATGTTAACATATCAAAAAGTCACGTTGATGTTAATTATTAGTCATTAACATATGATAAATTTAATAAAATCATAATATAAATAAAATCCCTGTAAATATAAAAAAATGTATGCAGTTTTTTATCAAATAATAAATTGCTTCCAAATATATTATGTTAAATTGCTCAATGAAAGATATTTCTTTTAAGCATTAGTAGATCTCATACAGAAAATAATATACACATTCAATATATTAATCTTGTGTGTAATAGTGATAAAATATTTTTTCAGGATAAAAATGAATAATAGAGAATTACGTAAGGCATATATTTATACAAGATATGAGCATCTATTTAAATAATGTGAACAATATACAAAATTGCTATGGGAAATTTCAGTATGCATTTTTTATCTGATAGCACAGAATGATGTACAGTTTATATGTTAAAATTTGCAAACATACTAAAAAGTTATAGTTATGTTTTAAATATTATTTTCTTTCTTGAGTTATTGATTACATGTTTCAAACTTCTTAAATATATTATATTTTTTTTAAGAAAATGAAGCTTCATATCTTATGTAAAAAATTTCCTTAGGGTACGTATTATGCAGATTCAGTAAAAAAGCGTTGACGACATTTTTGATAACAGATGATTTTTATTTTAAAATTCAAAATGAAAGACTCAATATTTAAAATTTTTGTTTTCCGTGGAAAAACATGATGAATAACAAATATACTATTGTTAGATTTTCCAAGCAAAATGATATTTTAATGTTGCACTCTAGTATTCGAAATGCTTTGAATAATTTAGCAACTATTTAAACATTATATATATATATATATATATATATTTAACTGAAAGAGACGAATATATAATTTTACATTTATCATTATACCTCTAATTTTGTTAAAAAATTCTGTGACGGCAATTTATCGGATTTTCACGCTAATCTTCTTGGGGAATCTTTGGGGCCAGAATGGGGTTATTTCATATCCAATTATCTCAAGGAGAAACTGGGATAGGCGGATTAGTTAATAGATTTATAATGGGGCTTTAGTGTTTTCGTGGTAGAATGGAAGGAGGTAAAAACCTGAGGTGCTCTTTGGCTTGAGCTGTTGGTAAGATATAAATATAGAAGTATAATTATAGAACGGACTTTTTCAGCGTGTTAAGGAATTAAAGGCATATAAGATTCTTAAGATAAATGATTACTTTTTCAGGCGCTATTTACTTAGAATTTAGAAATACGTTGTATCACTCCTGATTACATCGCTATAGTAAGACTTGTGTTGCTTGGATCAATATATCCCTTTAAAACCCAACCCGCACGGTCATGCGGGTTAGATATTCTCATACGTTTTTGCTTCTGGAATAGTAATTAGTATGTAAGAAAATTGCAAATCTAACGATTGAGCCAGTTTGCAGAAAGTGTGAAGTATTACTTTTTATCAACAGATGGTGGATGTGTGCCATGTTTTACTTTCAGCTGGCAAACCTAGCTTAATTTTCAAATACAATGAAAGCACGTCTTCTTTTTATCGTCGTAAAAAGTTTATTATCAATATATTTCAAATTGTTTGGATACAAATTTTTATACCAATGTTTAAATAATTCTAAAATAGAAAAACACATCAATTTTACTCTAGTAATGTGGCTTCAAGGGCTCAGAATTTCGTTACCCGCAAAACCGTGCTGGCTGGACGTTACGTGAGTCACTACAGCTGTAAAGGTAAGTACTTGCCATGCGAAGTTTATTTTCTGTTTCAATAATTTTGATCAAAACCTACATAAAAATGAAATATATAGCTATATAATTTATACGAAATTTTCTTGGGAGTCACCATGGAAGCGTCCCTTTTTTCTTCTTTCTCTCTCTATCTTTTTACAATTAATTTTCTTTTCCATACATTTGTTAAAGAGTATGGCATTTGTATTCTCCCCCCTCCACAAAAAAGTCTGGATTTTTTTTGTGAGAGTTACCATGGTCTGATTTAAGTATATATATAAATAATAAAACTTTACGATATATTTTACTACTTTTCATGGAATACTGTGTAAACTTTTAACCAAAATTTTTTCAGGTGTCTAAAAGGAGAATTCACAAAGAACAAATTTTTTTTTCAACTGATGAATAAATCAGATTGAACTTAGATCAGAACTTAGTGATCTATCGGATGAAGACAATACTGTGAACAAAACATATGAATCGCGTATACTGGAAGAAGAATCAGATTCAGATGACAACGATGAAGGAACAGATGGAAATACTTGAAA
The DNA here is from genome assembly GCA_019973935.1 of Trichonephila clavipes. Classification (NCBI taxonomy): domain Eukaryota; kingdom Metazoa; phylum Arthropoda; class Arachnida; order Araneae; family Nephilidae; genus Trichonephila; species Trichonephila clavipes. Next base: position 88,089 of record BMAU01003007.1, on the reverse strand, counting down.
TGGTAAGACAATTTTGGAGCATTCTTTATCATAAAATTCTCTTAAACACATTCATTACATTGATTTATCTGTTACAAATTATTTTTCTGTAAAAACAAGATGCAATATCAAATAAAATTCCTCTAAAAATCAAAATGGATCGCTGAAAATTTGAGATAGAGATAGTTAAAGTGTTATCAGACCCTCCACCTAATGACAAAAGTATTTTAACTGATGATGACGTTAACAATTATGTAGTTCCATTCGCAACAAGATCGAAGCGTTGTTATCCACTAGCTCTCCATGTCCTGGCCTTTATCCTGGCTATTCCAGGATAAAAGCCTTGACATTTATAGCAGTTTGAAAACATATTGTAAAATTCAATAATTATTTCAAATGGTTATGTCAAAAACAACACAAAAGATTTTTGCAGAAAATAAATACTGAGTCGATAAAAGAGTTAATCCTACATCAATATTTTCCTTATTTGTAGTAATTTGATTTGAATTAAGATTGTTTATTCTATCAACTTAGAGCTAAAAATATATAACTCGTAAAATTTCATGTGTGACCTGTTTCACAGATAACGCCCAACCCGCACGATCGTGCGGGTGCTGTCTACATTTTAGGAAATGAGCGGGATTTTTTTATTATTTTTCCCAAGGACATTGGGGTTCATATAGTATGAATAAACATAAGAATTTAATATTTGACGATAAACATAATTAGGCTCCTAAAACGATAGTGTAATAATAATAAATTATATTTAAAATGGAGAATTTGGGTGATCAATCAATACTCCGCACAAATCTAGTTCACGCGGATGAAGTGATGGTACCTCGGGCCAGGGGAGGGGGTATCACAATTCTTAAAATTATAAATAAATACGGAAAAACACTTTTCAAGAAGCAAATTACTCGAAATAATTTTAACCGAATAATTCCTTTATATTTTCTACTTTGTCGCGCATCTGGTATAGTGGTTAGCGAAGCTGTGTCGTAGGGCCCAGGTTCAAATCCCGGAGAAGACATGGGTGTTAGTAAATGTATAGTGCATTCGTGACATGAGAGTAATCTAAATAGCAATCTAGCCGCAAGTCCTCTCGTGACGTTGGTGGAAGGGGAAGAAAGGTGGGACCATCTCAGAGTATTCTTCCACTAAATTGGTGTAAAATCGAGCCAAATCGTACTGTCACCTGAACATTTTTCAAAGCTACGGATAATGACAGATGTCACTTAACCCTTTTCCATTATTAATTAAGTGGGCTTCGATCTGCTTTTTTCCTATCCGGTGGCATTCGTAACAACAAATGTATTTATAGATATCAATAATAAAATGAACTAAATCACAAAAATATCAAATATATTCGATCTCTAAAACAAGTTGTAATTAACTATCAGCAATTCAAAAATATGTATTTTCCTAATAATCAAATGCTCAATAATCCCAACTTAATATTTTCTCTTGATAGTTTGATTTAAAAAAATGATATCGTGATTTATAAATTAAATTACCAATTTATGTTTGGTTGCTCAGAATTATTTGGGACTTAAATGTTTTTGAATATCATTTCATTTTTTTAATGAAACTGGGAAATTCCCATTACTTTATTGCCATATTACTCAATTCCCATTATCGAAAGAAAACAGAAATATAAAGAATATGAAATGTGTATTAAGGTATCCGACTACGTTCGGAACCATGATTTTGCAAAATCGCATAAATGGAGAATATTTATGATATTTAGTGTCACTTTGATTAGAAAATATATATATAACTGTTTTAAGAATATTATTACAATAAAAATTATTTAAGTACAACATTTTGACACAAAATGAACAAAGAAGGACCAATTTTAAAAAAATCTCCTTTTGTGAAAAAGGCTTCATTTATAATAACATAGTGCCTGTATATAGTTTATAGAACTCTCTACAGAGTCTCAACTAGAATGTTTGAAATACATAACTTAGAAGTGGGTTTATCCATATTTTACGACAACAGAGGGGAGCAATTTTATGAAAAACACGCCGATAATTATTTCAATTGGTGGTAACTCTGAAAATAATGTGATTTTTTTCAAAAATCACTGTTGGAGTTCACAGTTCACTCTCTGGAGAAGTCTTCACTTTATATACGTGAGATATTATTATTTTAGAAGCACTTTTTTATAAAAAAAAACATTTAAAAAAAGATTATTCTAAGTTAATTATTTGTCAAAATATTGTATTTAAATCTTTTTTTTTTGTGTCAAAATGTTCTTAAAACAAACTTTTACCTGTATTCTAATCTAAGTGACACTAAATATCATGAAAATTATCCATTTATGCACTTTTTTGAAATCACGGTTTTGAACGTAGTCAGATACATTAATAATGGTATTACGGACATTTAAACATAAACTTACTGTTCAGTTTTTAGATCAGAACTTATAGCAATCAGGAGAGGCCTGCAGTGTGCTGCTCAGTTGGAGGATCGTTTCCAGGAAATATGGTTTTTGACTGACTGTCGAGCCTCGCGATTCAGCATCTCACTAATTGGGGTGACATTGGTGATCAGAATAGCCTGGACATACTGATCTTCTTCATGATCTTTCTTCAGGACATAGTATACATTTTCAGTGGATCCCTTTGCATGTTGGCATAAATGGTAATGGAAAAGCTGACATTTTTGGCTAGGACTGCTGCTGTGGAGTGTGTGAGTCCAAGAGGGAATCTCACATTTTCTGAGATTTCCACAATTTCTAAATTGGAGCTCAACCCACAAATTAAAACTCCACCCAGTCATGCATAGTACTTTGCTAAATGTTCGGGCGAGTCCTTTAGACTCAGTAGTAGACCTCTCCAATCTACCTATTCTAGATTTTTGAGCGGACACACAAGAGCTCTCAGGTTCACTAATGGACAAAAGACTTTTCCGGAATGCCACTGGTGTTCTTCCGGAGAGGCCTCACCTAATCATATTTTACTTTGTTTGGGTTTTAAAAAGGACGAGGTCCTTTGCAACCCAGTGCTGTTTTTAGATTTTTTTCAGATTTTCGGATTCATGAGGATTGTCTAGCCCTGCTGGGCAGTACCGAGATTAGTAAAAAAAAAAAACTTTTTTGTTTGTATCTTTGAATTTTTGAATGCCAATTTTATACTTCCTGAAAAAAAAGGATTATTTAGATTTTACACATAATGTATTAAATAATTTTAGGGAAATAATTTTCGAACTTTGTTTTTTTCAAAACTTTAACATATATTTTCGTTTGAATTTAAATTTTTAATTATATATATATAGTGTTACATCTTTGATAATAAAATGATTTCTTAAAACGTATATATGATAATAAGATAACTGGTTTCGTTTTTAAAAAATAATGACATTCATAACCTAATACAATTCGTGATAAAAAACTAAATATTAAAATTTACTATTTAAAGTTCTAAAGAAGTTTTAAAATTTATACTTATCTATCTCAAATCTAAATTGCTATATTTAAGAATTTAAGAAGTTCAACCGTTAAAATAAACCGTTATTAATTTATAATATTCATTTTTAAAATAGTTTCTTTTTCATATATATTTCATTAATATGATTCATTATTTACTTAAAATTATTTAATAATGGCCATGAAGTTCCAATAAATAACGAGTTTTTTAAGATTTCATGGCTTAAATGCAATTTCAAAAAATAAATAATAACCCATAAGAAATCGGATTCATTTAATAATCTTAGCAAAACCAAATTAAGATTTTTCAGTATCATTACAAATTACGATTTTGATCAAAACAACAAATTATGAAAGTAGTATATCATATATATATATGTAAAAATGCAAAAAATAGTTTCAAAAAATGAAATATATATTATGTTACTTATAAGAAGTTTTGTTAAGCAAGATATAACCAATGTAAACTAATAAACAATTGTATGTAGTTTTTTTATTGATATAAAGCATTATCTAAGCTGAAAGCATTATCTATCATTTTTTATAAAGTTTTCATTTTTTATTTAGTTAAAAATTTATATATATTCAAAATTTATTTCATTTCCTAATTTAAATTGTACCTAAGAAAAAGTCACCTGACATTTTATTTGTGATATATATGATACAAGGAATCGTCCCGATGAATTGCTGCATTTAATTTTAAATTTAAATGCTTTATCAAACTTCTATGAGAGACATAACTCATGGTTTACTTTCAAGAGTCTATAAGTATATTCTACCAAGGAAACAAACCTGTTAGACAGACGGAATAAATATTTATTTATCGTCATTTCAAACTGATGGACATATGTTCTCTCCTTGCTTTCGATTTGTGGTATTCCCTAGCTCTCAGCAATACCAAATTACATTCTTAGTTTGCTGCTGATACTCCGTTTTGGGTATGGATGTTGAACTATTAATCGAAAATTAATTTTCTACGTTTGCAAAATAGTACGCTTGCGTGTTTCCCCCCGCAAAGCACAGGTAAAATTAATAACCTGAAAGATTCACCGCAATTAATTTCAATTGTCTCGCAAACTCCTGGACAGCTTTAAATCGAATCGATAATGTTGCTTAATCCACAGGCTCTCGTAGGAAAGTGAAAATTATGTTCCGAACTCCACACACTTACTTAGATGGCGCTATTATCAGACCAGAGCACGACTTCGGTATTGGGTTAAATTGAAATATTATCTTTCCGTAAAAAATACTTTCATTTTAATTTAGATGCTACTTTGAGGAAAATTTAAATAAAGTATTTTACTTTTCCTGGTAATTATGTTTTCCTTAAATGTAATGTACAGAATATTCTCTGATGAAAACTATTTTAATGAAAATGTATAGCAGTTTTAAACCTCTCTAACATTAGGTGTGCATATGGAAATTATCGGAAAAATGGGTATTGCGTAAATAATATCATTTAATAATAATTCTGCATATATATATATATATATATATATATATATATATATATATGCAGAATTATAAATAAAAATAATAAATAAATAATAAATAAAAATAGAGCAAACTATTTGCTGCCGCGAGAAATGGAGATTTTAGGGTGAATGGGACTATTTAATGTAGATTGAGCTTACTAATGTAGATAAAAGAATAAATGAGTGAGAGGCTGGTGACTCCTTGCTGTGATGTTGTTTTTGTTCCATCCGATTACCAAGTGAACGCCATGTAGAAGTATTTACTCTTGATAATAAAGTACATAAACTAAAATACATATATTTTAATAATAAAGTACATATATTTTAAAGATGATGACTTCCTTCATTTACCAGCAGGCCTGTAGCCTGACATATATATGTATATCCTACTTTTCTGGTTCTGTTCAAGCTTATTTAGAGTTATAGCTATTTAGCATATATATATAATTATTAATATTGTTGATTATACATCACACTTTTATATAAAGTATTTATACACATAAATAGCTCTCCATAGTCACCAATGCTGTTTCTGTATTGAAGCATTCATATTTGTAATTGCCACTATATGTTCCTTTTCTCTTTGGTGTTCAAATAATCTGTCTCTCTAAGAGAGTTGCAACACGCTTGTGACAATTATGTTTCCTACTTGTCCTAAAATCATCACCAAAATAATTTTGTATGAATTGATAAACCATAGAAATATTTTATTAAACATTGCACCTTTATCATAACAGTGAAATACATCATTTTTGTTTAGGATATATGCTTTAAAAAGAAAATATTTGAGAAAATGGTTGATGACTTGCGAAGGAAAGTATTCAGTTTTTATTCAGATTTTCTCGTGAATCGTGTGCGTTTAATGAAAACAAAATAATAGTACTTTGGAGAATATTAAAAAAACTATTGTTTTAATCCTTTTCCCGTACGAACTTAAAATCAAGTGACTTCCTATTTTTTTTTTTTCAGGTTGTCTGTTGTAAAACTATCTTTACATTGTTTTGCAATTTCAATCATTTGATTTGGTAATTTTTTCATTGTTCTGATTTTATAATTTCATCGCTTTTGTGCTTACTTTATCTCGTTATCTTGGTTTCGATACTTAATTACTTGATTTTGTAATGCATGTGTTTGACTTTGTCATTTACTTGATTGATTTTGAAATATAATCGTTTGACTTTGTAACACAATTATAAATTTTGTAATTTAATTGTTTGATTTTGTAACTTCATTTGTTTCTTAACTTTTATTTTTTTTTATTTTATTTGTGTCATTCTGTTTGTTTTTCTTATTTATGTATTTCGGTTGTAATATTTGTCGCACCCGGATATCATTTTGTTTTTCTACAATAAAAAATATTCTGATATTATTCAGAGTAACAATTTTTTTTATCATGAAAACTCCTCCTAAACATTTTATTTCGTACAAATTAAAAATGGTACATAGAATTATAAATGAGTCGTTAGCAAAATTGTGTTCCTTATGTTCATTTAATTATTTAAAAAATAAAAATGTGTTATATTAATTGAAAGCAAAGTAAATCACAGAAGTAAATAAGCAGATATTTTTATTTTCATTTCATGTGCTCTCTTAGGATTTATAAAGATAATCTATATTAACAATAATGTTTTATGCTATGAAATTTAATTTATATTTTAAATGAGGTGTAATATTTATCACTAACATGCGTATACAGTTACAATATTTAGTTCATTTGTTGTGGATCAATCATAATTCGTTAAAATTTTGTAGCTACTGTTCGGTACATTTGATTCAACTTTTATTTAAGAGGGTAGTTTTAGAAAATTTGTTAACCTTTTAAATTGTTATGATAGAAAATAATTGAAGTCATTGTTCCACTTTTATTAAACTATGCACAAAAAATTATTTTCTAAAAAACCTAAATCTTCGTTTTTACTTTTTTTTTTTTTCGTCCATGTTTTTTTCTTTTGTTGGCACTCTGGAAAATTTTTCTCAATTTATAAAAATGTTTCATAATTCAGAAATGGCATACTACACCTTATAATTGAATGTATTTTTTTCTTCAGAATTTATTCGATGCAGGCAAACGATGGGACAAGTTAGAACTTTCCGGATTTAAAACGTTTCTAGATTAAACATGACTATGATTCATAAAAGTTCATAAAGACAGCATATATGAAAATCTTTCGATTCCCCTTCAAAGAAAATTAATTTTTAAAGTGAAAAATGCGTAATTGTAAAAAAATCAAAATTAGAAATTACATGATTTCTCTCATTTGGTGGTAAATAAATAGATTTCATTATAAATAAAATGAATAAGATAAATTTTATAGGTATTTTGATATACTTCAGTGAGCGCGAAAATGTTAAAAAGCATGATATGCTACTAAAAATAAATCAATTTATAAAGTAGCTTTTTAATGTCTTCAATAAAAATAAATTGTTACTTTTCCGTTTCGCTAAAAACGATACAAGAGGCGTTAAAAGGATTATTCCCGTTGGTAAACAATCATAATCACATTTTCAAAACAAGTTGTAGTAATTTCTTATTAGTATTATCTTTGACAAAATACATTAAAATAGATGAAAACCCAATGATAAATAAAACTTATTAACATATTTTTAATATGTATATTGCGTGTTGGCACCAACAAAATTCTTTGGCGATATTTGGGCTGGCGAAACAGGGATGTACAAATATTTTTCATTCATTATAAATATTTCTTCAAAACTTAAAGCTTCTATTTATTTAATTAAAATATTCGATTCTCGAATCTTAATATTTTAAGAATGCTAAAAAGGAATAATTATTCTTTTTTAATCTGGAAAATAATATACAATGATAAATTTGAAATACAAATTTATATCAATTAGTTTCATTTAAAAATAACAAAGGGAAAGAAAGCAGAACAAAATTTTTAAAAAAAATTGTATATGAGTATTTTTTTTTTGAAAAGGAACAAGTAATGAAAATCTAAACTTTGAAAGTACTTTTAGACTTATTGCAGATGTTTTCCCAGAGCTCAAAAGGGATAACACATTTAGACCGTCGATTGACAAATGAAGATATCAAGACTCATAAGAAAAAAAATCAAACGAGACGAAATCCCAAGGGACATTGAAAGAAAGTGAAAATGTTTGAAAGAATAGGATATCTGTCAAAACAATCTGAAAAGATCGAAGGAAAATGTAATTTTATTACTAAACAATATTAAGTTACTTTTTAAAACTTATATAAAAATAAATACAGTGATTTCTTTTGCTGTCAAAATATACCTAAATTTAATATAACTGATAAATATATAATGCCAAAATATAGCTAAATGTGTATTATATTTATCTAGTTATATATTTCTTAAAATGTTAACAAATAATAACAAAAAACAAAAGTTGCATTTTGAATATTAAGGAAATATATTTATATCAAGTTAAAAACAGTATCAATATTTCATAAATATATCATTCTTCGGTAAAAAGTATATGCTGAGATCCAATGTAAAAACTGTAAGAAATATTTTTCTGACGTATAACATAGTTAAAATTTTGTGACACATTTTAAAAACTCTTCAAAGAAGAGTATTTTTCAATCCTGTTTAATCATTTTTAAGTCATATTTCTAGAAAATAGATATTCACTTTTCCCAGTACAGTTTTTTTATAACGCAGGAACTTATTCAGTCAAACAAAAATAGATTCGAATGTAGCTTTTCCTAAATTAATTTTACTGTTCATATCTAAAACGAACTGCTTCATTGAAAAATGTTTCATTATATTCTATGAGGAGAAATTTTATGAAATAAACAATAATCATACTAATTCTAGGCCTTATTATAATTTGGGTGCTTATGCATAGGAGTTTTTCGCATATGGTCTTAAAAATTTTATATATTACAACTTCCAGTTGATAGAAATGTTTTAATGTAAACTTTAATCTCAAATTAGGTTACAAATGTTTCCAAAATTTCAAGTGAAACTTAATCAACATATTTAAACCTTCTGGGACATGTAATGTTGTGAACAATTAATCTCATTCTCAAATTAGAAGTGGAATAATTTTCAAGAATGAATCTTATTAAATAATTCGTTTCTTCATTTTTAACAACGTTAAGATTTATTTTATTTAACAACGAATAGAATGCATGCAATTTCTTTTAATATATTTTGTATTAAACGTGTAAAATATACTAAAAATGACAAGGAAGAGTGAAATCTCTTGAAAACTGGAAAGTAATGTTACATTTATATTATTTTATACATATATCTATATATATGTCAAGAATATTCTTTTCTTTTCTTTTCTTTATGCAATTCAATGTATTTTATTTGAATGCGATGAGTTACTACACTTACCATTTAATTTAGAAGTATTTAAGATTGGAATTATTGCCTAATAGTATATCCTTGTAATCACTGCATTTTTTATTTCTCAGATATTTTTGGAATAATGAATAATACGTGAATCAACATATAATAAACTTTCGATTTATTCATCTATGTTTTATTTATGAGGTAAGTTCTTTTTGTATTTTATAAGGGCTGAAAAATTGAATTTTGTTGATACGATTTTTTTTCTTATCATTATAATAATTAGCAATTGATAGAATTACATAAACTAAATGGATAGCAAATGCTTTGGATATAATATGTATAAAAAATGCATTACTTACAGCAATTATTACTTAGGTTTCATAACTTCAGCAAAAGTGTTCACTTTTAACATTAACGCAATTTCAAGTATTTATTGCTATCATATCATGTTCAAATAAAATCAGTAGAAATAGCCATTAAAAATTCATGAATGTATGAGATGCTTTAACTCTTCTTCTATCTTAAAAGTAGGTGCTTGTTTCAAGATGCATTTTGTTGTCTTGTGTCGTATACTTTCTAATTTTTAGTCACAATCTTTAGGGAGTAGTTTAAGCAAATTTCCCTCATTTCAACATTCAAATACATGTCATTAATTTTTACTTCATTATAATGTTATTTCTGTTAGCATAAAATCTTCAAGGACCGATAAAGCATTTGAGCAAATGTACAGTAATTTTGTGTTTTTCAGCAGTTAAATTGCTTAGCTTATATATATTTACAGATTCACTATTTTCTCATTAATATTTCTAAGGTTTTAATTTTTTTTTTTTTTTTTTAGTTGTTTGTTTTTAAAGAAAAAAGTTTTCAGTAAAGTATGATCGAAATGTTACTAAATTTTAAGTAGGAACTTTTTAAGTAATATCACCATAATTTGAAAAAAATATGATAAAATGTGTGTTAATTCAACTATATATATATATATATGTGTGTGTGTGTGTGTCCTTTTTTTCCTTATATATATATATATATATATATATATATATATATATATATATATATATATATATATATTTATAAAATAAGGAAAAGAAACATCTTGAGATATTTCTATTTCTATAAATAACAAAAGTGGCATATATATTACCATTTATAAAATCCATTGCGTTAATAATATTCTATTCTTTTAATTTTTTCTCATCAGAAGTAAATACAAACTATTACATAAAATATTTCAGATTTTTATTTCCGAGTCTGAAATTTAGTTTTTTCACAGTATACCTTATTTTTTCAATTCTGACCAGTTATAAATATAATTACAAAACAGGAAATCTGGAAATCTTGAAAACTATATTTTACCTGGAAACCTATTCGGCTAATATATAATACTTCATTTCATGTTCTACCATTAATATTACACTTTTTGATTATTTCCGAACTTTTTTTTAATATTTATATGAGTACAATAAACAATAATGATAACTATTTAATCTAGAAATATGATATCGTTCAACTATATATATCTATTTTGAGTAAAAACTACTTTAAATGCATGGAGGATTATAAAATGTTACTATATACTACACTGTGGTAATTAATTGGTACAAATGGGGTAAAAACAGGAAACGAGGCTTATGGTAGCCGCATATGATGTGTAACATCTGACATGTGGTCGTGGTAAATACGCAATTGTAACTTATATCCTGAAAAAAATGAATCGAGGATGATTGGAAATAATTTTCTATCGAATAACCATATTTTTTTATGAAAATTTTATTTAATTAACACAAGGTGCAATGCAATTTTTTTTTATCAAAAATAATTATTCTTGTTCAATTTAAGGAAGAGCGGAGATAATAGACTTAAGATAACTAAAATATGACACAAATACCTGTGATTTCAAAGTACTTAAAAACCGTTGAAAAACAGCATCAATAACAGTACCACTGTTAGTAGTCGAAACATTCTGATATATATATGTACTCATTTCATTCATGAGTTCATCATTCCAAAAAGTTATGGACTGCTCAGATTTTGGCAAAATGATGTTAAAGTTAAAATCACCAATCAAAATCATGAGAAGTGAGGGATAGTTTTTTTTGTTGTTGTTGCTGTTGTTTTCTGATGCCACCTGTCTGACGCAGTCAGATCGAGGCCCACGAAATTCATCGTGGCATGGGCTAGAGGTACGCCTGTCGTTGGCCTTGAGCACCATACAGGTGACAGTACGATTTTAGCTCGGCGAAGTTCCCCGAAGGGACGATAGATGGCGACACGACCTCTATCTCCACCTCCACAATTTCTGCATCTAGACTGAAGGGGAGGGAAATATTCTCCAGTCCCTGCGCTCGTGATTAAGCCCACAAGACTACGAACCCCCTGATTTAACGAGCACGTACTATAGTTTTTTTTAAAGAGCAGTACCATCTTCAGTATATCCCTTTAGGACCAGAACTATTTTCATCTTTAAGGTATCCAAATACGTTCCTCAACCATGGACTTGAAAATGCGCATAAATGGATAATTTTCATGATATTTAGCGTCACTCAGATAAGAATACATGCATAAAATTTTCTTAAGGACATCTTGACAAAAAAAAGTTTATTTAAATATAATATCTTGGCAAAAAATTAACTTAAAATAATTTTTTTCCAAATGTTCTCCTTTTGTGACAAATGATACTATTATAATAATATTTTGCCTGTATATAGTTCAGACCTCTCTACAGAGGCTCAACTAGAATTTTTTGAAAAATTCACATTATTTTCAGAGTTACCACCAATTGAAATAATTATTTGCGTTTTCTTTTGTCGTAAACTATGAATGAATCCACTTCTAAGTTATATATTTCAAAAATTCTAGTTGAGCTACTGAACAGAGGTCAGAGCTATATACAGGCAAGATATTATTCTAATAGAAGCATTTTTCCCAAAAGGAGAACATTTGGAAAAAGATTATTCTAATTTATTTTTCCAAAATATTGTATTTAAATATATTTTTTGTCAAAATATCCTTAAAATAATTTAATGCATATATTCTAATCTACGTGACACTAAATATCATGAAAATTATCCATTTATTCTCTTTTGAAAATCACGGCTCCGTACGTAGTCGGATATCTTAATTATTACATTCTTCTGGTTATTAATACTATATGGATCTCAATAACACTGGAAAAAATACTGAAAAAATTCCCATTCCCCCGCCCCCCGTCAGGAACATAGACGGTACCCACACGATCGTAAGTGTTGGGTGTTATCTGGGAAACAGGTCACCTATGTAATTTTACGAGTTATACATTTTAGCTCTAAGTTGATAGAAGATGCAATCTTAATTCAACCAAACTTACAAATGAGGAAATAATTAATGTATAATTAACTATTTTATTTTTTTAATTCATTATTTAATGTGAAAATCTTTTTTTTTTGGGGGGGGGGAATATAAATAATCATTGCATTTTTCACAACATATTTTCGAACTGCTTTCACAGTTTTAATATCTGCACTTGCGAGGCTTTGAAATGCCATCAACACATCGAAAAGGGCTATTCATGTCAAGCATTTTATCTTGGATTGTCCAGGATAAAAGCCGTGACATGTATAACAGCTGGATAATAACGCTTGAATCTTTTTTGCGACTGGAATTACAACACTGTTGTTTTCATCATCAGTTAAAATACTTTTGTTAGTAGGTGGATAGGCTCATATTGCTTAAAATATCTTCAGCTTAAATTTTAAGCCATCCATTTTGATTTTTTGAGGATTTTTTTAATATTGCATCTTGTTTGCACTTAAACCAAAAATTTGCAACAGGTAAATCAATGTTTTGAATGGGCTGATAAAAAAATAAATTACAAAAAGAAAAAAAAAACAGGAAAGAACGTGGAAATTTTAATTTGATCAAGAGAAATAATTTTCAAAGGAAATCAAAGTGATTTGAGGTACATTTGAAAGAAGCATGCTCCCGGGAATAGAACCCAAGACAATTCATTTCAAGCCAATTTCTCTAACCACAAGGCGACGAGGGCTCGTGGATGTATAGTAAGCTTTTAGGATGGGTAATAAGAATGCGAGGGTAGAGAAGAGACAACACCACGTGCTCTCATTGGTCAAATCAATTAGCGCGCTTACGTCTCTTCCTGTTACCCACATCCGTCCCTTTTCACGAAATCACTCCGACTAATATCCAGCAATCGAGGGGAAGATGTTACACGTCAAAAAAATGTTTTTCAACACCGTTAGCTTTTAATAATTACATACCTTAAGTAGATTGAAAAATTTCTACAATAGTACCAAGTTTGTCCTCCTATAGCAGACATGATCTTTACAACATGTCTTGGTATTGATTCCACAAGAGTAGCACACATATTCCTGATTTCATCATTGTGAAACCCCACTTGTATAACACTTTTTATAATTTGTTCTGTTGTCGTGTAATTCATCTTTACTGAATTATTCATGAGAATATGCTATAACTTCTCTAAAGGATTTAGTTTTAGTAAACTAGTAGCATCGAAGCACTCTTGTTTTACTTTTCCACCTTAAAGTAATGGATAATTTAGGAGTGTAACAAGGAGCCAAATCTTGTTGAAATGTAAATATTATAACTAAGGAGTTTGTTATAGTTTTGGCAATTATTTAATTTCTTTGAACGCTGAACAGCTGCAAATCAGCCTCAAAAAGGACAATGTCACTCGGACAACTGTCACGAAGGTCTGTTAAAATACGTGCAACACTCAGCCGAATTCACTCAAGTTTCTAAAGATTTGTCTTGGAAGCACAACAGTAAATCAGGTAACCATGCTCCAGAATAGGTATATTGAGTGCCAGGTAGGTATTTCTAATGGTGAAATATTCAGAACCCCAACCACGGTCTCTCTCTCTCTCAGAAATGTATTTCAAAATATTCAGTCGCTTTATACTCTTGTGCACGAGTCTTGAGCTGGATATTTTTGGGTTCAGTAAAACCCCCAGATATATAGGATGTTTATCCACTAATAGAGGCGATCCACCCAAGAAGACCTTAGGCTGGTATCTATATAGTTTTCTATGAGTGGTAAAGATACTGTTTGAGGGCTTTAGAGCATTAAAATACAATTTGTGGAAGTTCCATGAGTCAGCAAGAATGTTGTTAATATTGTTTTCTAGCAGCGAAATATCAGCACAAAATTTCCAGACGACAATATCGTTGGCAAACAGGCCGACCTCACACTTACTGGAGACAACTTCTTTAATACCACACATGAACAAGGTGAAGAGAGTGAGACTCAGAACAGATCCCTGAGTTAGTCCTTGACTCAACTTGAATCCCTTGGATATGGAACTATTAAGTTTAACCCTGATTGTTCTATCACTAAGGTAATCATAAAACCAAGACCAGGCCCTATTATCTATATCAAAACAATCAAAGAGTTTGGTAATAAGTTTCTGTTACCAGACTGTGTCGAACGCTGCAACAGTGTGGTGAGGTTTCAAATTGTGAGAGTCACGGGTCTTTTGATTAAAACCATCTCCTGGTTTAAAACCATCCCGCTCCCTAGGGAGAAGGTCAAGAGAATTTAGATAAAATGAAAGTCTCTTTAAAAACATTTTTCCATTATCTTATAAGATATGGAGGTAAGAGCTATGGGCCTATAACTTTCAGGAAAGTGAGCGTCTTTCAGTAGTTTTCTAATAGAAGCGACAATTGCACGTTTCCAGTCACGAGGTAAATTTCCTGGCTTTCAGGAGAGGTTAAAGATGTATAAGAATTTACGTCGATCATTCGACCAAGATGGTCAATCATAGTGCCGTGAATTCCATCCGGACCAGAGGACTTGCGAAGGTCAGTATCGCGTAAATCAGCCGCAAACTCTTACAAATTAAAATATTTAGCGAAGAGAAAATTTTGATGATTGGTATTACTACGACAACCGTGAACTATGTTACTAGCTCTTCTTTTGACAGATCCATCTTCCTTAAAAAAGTCTAAGTTACTGATTTTCTGTTAGTGTTCACCAAGTATGTTAGTCGCCTCTTTATTAGTTTGGGGAATTGCACCATTAACGTCCTCAAACATGTTGCATTTTTAAACTTGAAACTGTCACATTATCTTAATATTCATACAACTTAAGCGCTGTTTAGTTGAATTTAAGGAACGTTTTAAACTAAGTTTCATGATTAATTGCCTTTAAAACAGGAATGTAATAAAAAGTGGATTATTCTGTCATCAAATATAAATAAATAAATACACACGCACACACACACACACACACACACACATATATATATATATATATATATATATATATATATATATATATATATATATATATATATATATATATATATATATATATATATATATATATATATATATATATATATATATATATATATATATGTATTTGTTAGCGGTGAATACCAGAAGCAATTTTTATAGGAATCATTTCACTAAAACTTATTTCACGCATATTTCTTGCTTTAGAGTAGTGTTTAGTTGTAAAAGGTTAGTTTTTGAAGGTTTAAAATTGAAATCAAATTATATTAAATAAACAAAGTTCACAGGTTAAATCTTTTCAATTGTCATAAAAATGAGTGAATCAAATATATATTTAAAAGAAACTCATGCCTGTATATTTTGTTTATCATGTCTTCTTCAGTGTTTCAAGGAATAAAAATAATTAATTTTAAACTTCATATAATTTGAACTTTTTCTCTTTAATATGTTTATATCTTTATTATTTGCAATATTATTTATTTTCTCAATCATATTTTGGTGTTCTTGGAACGAATTATCATTTATTCTATATTATCAACTGTGTGTGTGATTATGTCTTTTTAAAAACAGAAACATCTATACTTTTATAATAATTGATACATTTTTCTAAATAAAATCCTTTAATGTATCCAATCATATCCTAATACAGGTTATTCACAATTTTATGAAATATATAGAACGTTTCAAGAAATACTTCTCTAAAAAATCTTATGTATACAATTTTTGTTATATTTGTATTCATTAATATTAAATTTTCTTGTAGTTTTATATTTAAGTATGGATATTTTTTTTCCAATAAAAGGAAAATAGTGGAATAACTTATTATTTAATGATTTATTAATATCTTCTTAAGACACGAGTTGAGAAATTCACCAGAATAATTATGAAAAAGTTCAACCATTTTCTCAGGAGAATAAAAAAAAATAGCTAATTAAGGTCAATTATGTCTGAAAATAGAGTTTTGCGAAATAATCTTTTGTGGGTTTTTATTGTCTTTTTAATAATATTGTGATTTTGCATATTAAAAATATTTATGCAATAAAACGTGTAAACACAAAGGAAAAATCCATGTAATCATATTAATATATTTTGTTGTTTTATTATAGATTTTTATTTCTGAAACAATCCAAGCGTAAATATTCAGAAAAGCAAAAGAGAGAAATACAGAAAAAAAAAGATATTTAAATTACTATATTTTTATCAGATTTTTTTAAGGCGTACTGACTATCGAGATTGAAAACATTAGATTTAAAATAAAATGGTTTTTTTAAGTGATTACTTTGTGATGGAAAAAAAATAACATATGCACATATTATATATATATATACAGAGAGAGAGAGAGAGAGAGATTGTTTCTGTTTTCATGTATTATTATTCAAATATTCTGATTTTTCTCATCTAGAAAAAAAAATCAAATGTTTTGCTATTAACATATTTTTTTCAATGTAATGCGTAATAAAAGAAAAGAAAAAACACACGATAAATGAACTTTTTTACGAAATTAATCTATAATGCATTTCAACTTTACTATGTGAAGCAATATAACAAAATTAAATCAATCATAACTACTAATAAATATATCACTTAGTTTATTTAATATGAAAGAAATAAAATTGATGCTATCTAACATAAACTGGGAAGATTGAAGATTTTTCATCTTTAACTGCACTAAGAAAGTTTGTTTAACTGTAATATGTTAATATTGCATTAATTCTGTGGATGCATTGTTCCAATCATTTAAATATATGTTCAACACTGTTTTTCTACATCAATAATTAGTTGAAAGAACTTCACAATGCACGCCTTGCCTTGTTATGCGGTTTACTACAAGTGGTGATAAGAGTTTTAGTCAATGGAAATATGTTACATAATTGCTTATAAGAAATATTCTATTTAATTTTTAAATTTCATAGTCTTAACATATAACTCCCTTTAATGGAAATACATTTTATGATCACTAACACTCTACGATGTTAATTTTGTAGCAGAAAAACGAAAAAAAAAACGTTTTACTGTTGTTTAGTTGGAATAAATATTTGCCTTATGCGCATTTGAAATGACGGGACATATTTACCCCCCTTCAACTTTCAAATAATAGTAATTCCCATCTATTAACAAGCAGGGAATCACATTCTTAGCTTGCAGATAAAGCTTCATTTTCTGTAGGAATGACGGGCCATTAATCGAAAATTAATTTTCGTTGTTAATAAAATAGTACACTGGGCGTGTTTTCCCCTTCAAAGCACAGGTAAAGTTATAAAATTAATAACTTTGAAGATTTGGCGTAATTAATTTCAATGGTTCCTGCTCTGTCTGAACAGCATTAAGTCGAATCAATAATATTGTTTAATCCACACGCTCTCATAGGAAAGTGAACATTATGTTCCGAATTAGGCTCTATCCTTAAAGGAACATGTCGTATCATTATCAAGGTGAACTTTAATTTAATTCTTGAGCAAATAATGATTTGTTTTTATTTTTGTGTACTTTTCGTTAGAATTTTATGCTAATATTAGTTGGTTGTTGAAAGTGGCTTTATAAGATAGTGATCCTTTTTATCGTCTTTTTTACAACAGCAAATAATTCGGTAATTTAAGTTTTTCATACTAATAAAAAATTTGTAACATTTAAACTTATATAATTCCAATATCTTTAATAATTTCAGCAATACTTTGAGTTTATTATAAGCAATACTTACTTTTCAAAGAATCTATTTTTTTTCAAATTTTCTGCAGACATTATAATTTAAAACTATATATATATATATATATATATATAAATGTTGTAAAAATATTCAATTAAACTCAATGAAAGGAAAATATGAAACTTAAAACTCCAAATTAAAAATTAATCATTTTTTATAATTATTAATTATTATTCAATTCTTATGTTTTTAAGTAAAGGTTAGCTTCTGTCGTTTCTTTTGGATGTATTTTATACACTCATTTTTTAAAAAAATTCGTTTTAAAAATTAACCCTTCTGCCTCTTTCTTCACATTTCATGGATTGACTCTTCTCTCTCATAAATGTTGCACTGTACATAATATTTTTTTTAATTACTTTAAAATTTTGGTTTTTTAATTTATTGCACTCATTTTATTGGGCTTATTGCGATAAATGCGTAGTAATTTTTCAGACGTGTGCTATTAGTTTGTTCAGAACATGAATATACCTTGAAATTGTTTTGATGTTTTTTATGTGTCATCGTATTATTAAATTTATTAAATTGTCACCCTGCAATTTTGTATACTTAGGAAAATAATCGTATACGGAAATAAACTACAATACATTATTAGTGTCTTAGATAATTTTTCAAACAATTTAAATTATAAATTCATAAATATCTATCCAGCTTCTCCTTTTCTATTATTGTTAGTTTCATTTGTATTTTTAAACGAGGTAATTAAAAAGAATAATAATCAACAAATAGTGTGCAAAATTTAAATTAAAAAATGGACATAAACATAACTATCAATATGACAATATGTTTTTCACACACATTTTTTTAAAAAACAAATATGTTTATAATGGAAAATTAAGTTTCTAAAATTAAATTTGATAGAGTATTATTTTTATGACAAAAAATGATAAATACGTCATAAGTTTAAAATATGACAAATTCAATAGTTGTTTGAAAAATACACTATTGGTCATTCAAATTGCAATTTAGGTGTGATAACACAAATAACAAACATTACTTATTGTACGCATTATAAGAAGATAATATGATTCAACTTGTAAGAATTCTGAATGAATACGGAATCCTGCATTAGTACTCATAGAAGTAGCTCAGTGCTTCTCAAACTTTCAATGTTTGCTGTCCAATTTTCAATCATAATTTTCATGGCACCCCCTACATTCAATAACAATGTATTGAATTCAATACTAATGTGCGTTGATACTAAAGGTACAATACGACTTTAATTATAAACCGTACAAATTATCAAGATCAGTATTAAATTTTGTATATGACAAGCCCATGGGTAAGTTATAATTTTATTTATTATGTCGGAATGTATTTTCTTTTGATTCATTTCAGTAAATTTATGTTTTTTAAAGTAATCTTTTATTTTCAACTTGTCGGTATGCTCGTACCTCATTGGTTGGATTATCACGAACCCCTAGGTGGGCGTGTCCTACAGTTTGAGAAACATTGCCGTAGCTTCTGACAACTACATCGACTCTAAATCGATTAGGCACGGAATTAAACAGATTTTGCCTGGCACATATTGGCAAAATATTCTCCCGGACATAAGATTTTGCCCGACTTTGCCAATCATACTGGCTGGAGAACAAAAATCACTCAACAACCCATCACCTGCTGTTTTCAATGAGTACGAGATTTGGGAAATGTGTCCTTTCCAAGATGATATAACACATCTATATGGAGGTAGGTCATTGTAACATACTGTCTTGCATTTTCTTAATGAAAATGGATATCGAAGATTAGAATAAGGCATTGGTTTTTAGATTTGAGAAATTTAACGGTGACTTTTCAAATTTCTGATCTCCAAAAGAGAGAGAGAAGAACGTTTTGAAAAAAAGGTTATTCTAAGTTAATTTTTTGCCAAAATATTATATTTAAATAATTTTTTTTGTCAAAATCTCCTTAAAACAATTTTATGCATATATTCTAATCTGAGTGATACTAAATATCATGAAAATTATCCATTTATGAACTTTTTTAATATCACGGTTCTGAACGTAGTCGAATACCTAAAAGGGTTAAATGTGCAATAATAAAACATAATTAAAGGGACAATTTTTCGTAATATGATATGCCCTTTAGAGTGCGTTTCTGGTGAAATTAAAATATTTAAGTTAACAAGAACTGTAATGTTAATTAAGTAAAAACACTATGTAAGAATATATTCACATTTCTAATTTTTTCCTTCCCATTTTTGTCTCGTAATTTACTTTAATGTGTAAATGTTTTTTTAAAGTTTTATTTTTCAATCAATAACTTTTAAGTAAATGATGTACTCCTTATATTTATAATTTGTTTTTTATTCTGGTTCCTTTTTATTTGATTATAAACTACAAGTAGCAGAAGGTCCTAGATTTTAATAATGTTTTTTTTTCTAATATTATTACTCGTTCCAATTGCCCAATAAAATGCTACGAAAAAACGAATCGTTTTAAATTATTAACTAATTTTTTGGCTTTTTTTTACTTGTTCAAAATCTCATCATGATGTAAGCGAAGACCATAGAAACAGTTAAATTGAAAATGGTTTCAAACAAAATATAGCTTGAATTAATGCAACTTTTAATTCATTTCTTTCTCTTTCATTCGATCTGGATTTATTGTCTAGAATTCGATCGTAATTGTATTTAAAAAGTTCAGGAGATTGTGTGGGAACTTAGTTTTTATTATATATATATATATATATATATATATATATATATATATATATATATATATATATATATATATATATATATATATATATATATATATATATATATATATATATATATATATATATATTAGCTGTCCCTGACACGCATAGCTGCGGCTTTGTTTTAATATCTCCATTTAATATCATTCTACGCGTTTCAATGCAGTCAATCTAATTTTCGCTTATGGTTTTTGAGAGTTGAAATTAAGTATAAAACAATATTTTTCAGTTTTGCATTTTATTCTTCTCCGGTTTGAGTATAGTATAATGCATGAACTAATTACGAAGTTGTTAGTAAAAACATATGCACATTTAATTTTATAGATGCGGTTAACAGATTTAGTTTTTAGCATTTTTATTATTATTATTATTTCATTCTAAATTATAACAATAATTAATTTTGATGTATTTAATCACTAATCATTGCAAAATAATTGTTGGTAACTTGTCATTTGCTTTCGCAAATACTCGTAGATTCGGTGGTTTGCCCTCACACAAGCATGAAACATATATGTAATTGCCCCCAATGGACATTGTTTGGATTTGGGATTTACTTATGATCACCGCAAAAGCATAACGAATTGGGAATTGAAGTATTGGAGATTTTGACAGTATCAAGAAAAAACATGACAACAGGGTCATTTATGCTTTAAACTTTGTAATCAAACTGGTTTGCTTCAAGAAGATTCTCGGCAATTCTTTTGATGACCAAACGTCTACTGTTTCATAATCCAGATGGATTAAGGTAACGCTACAGAATAACCAGTGAACCGATCTTTAACCGAAGATTGTGTGAAGTAGCATTCCTAATATATCCAGGGAATTCAAAAGCTTCACAGTTTCGTTTTCATTAACAGTAGCGTCGATTGTTTTAAAAGGCATTCGACTAACTGGAAGCACATCTGTATCTGGAAGCTAATTTAATTAATATCAATATATTTTGTCCAAGTAACGGGATTACAGAGCCAGTTGGTTAGAAAACATTTGAACTGATTGATCATTTTTCTATTGAAATCACGTGTTTAAGTTCAATCGAAGCGTTTCAACGCTTCATCATAAAAACGGTTGTTTTAAAATTAGTTAATCTCGTAAGCAATAGAAAAGCGAGGAGTGACTTGTAATGTCTGTCTGAAATCGCCGGACAGTAATACGATAGCACCGTCGAATATTTTCTTGTTGCCGTTTAAATCTTACAAAGTTATATGATAAGCTTCTAGTGAGTGTTTATGAATCGCAGTGCACTCATTACAGATTATGATTGAACTTCTTTGTAATATCGTAGTCATTCCACTTACACATTCCGTTTGGTTTCTCATAAATGTCTCATGGCAGCTGGAATGCTGAATGTGCAGTTTGTCCATCATTTAACAAAGTGGCAGCAATGCCTGAAGATGCAATTGCTAATGAAATTTTCTGTTGATTGTACATTTACAAGGCTGCACCGGAATGTTTAGTAGCTATAGGGAATAAAATTACTTACTTGGGACTCGAACACAAAGCCATTTATCTCATTCTGGAAATATCCAGAAAAATTAAAGGAATTTCTGAAATACGATTCAAGATTATTGTTCTCCATCCCGAGATGCACCAGGTGCCCACTTTTGGTGCCTCTGATCATGCAAGTTCCTTCCTTGAAAGAGGAAGGGATCAATACTAACATCAAACAAATCTGCTGGAGTTTTCAAATTACAATTTAGGATTCTTGTTCTTAACCGAGAAAAACACTGGGTAGCTTACCTTGCATACTCCATGAGTTCCAAGAAAATACCCTGCTATGGTGCGCATACAATACGGTCACCTTGCATTATTTGACATAGTAACATAAATTTCTCATTTTGGATTGAATATTCAGAATGGCCGTCTCAAAATAAGTCAGATGTCCTCATTTGTGTCCCTACGTTTGCAAATTAAACTGACACCAAAGTCCAAGCATTATTCGGTATATATATTTACCTACGAATTTTAATATATATATATATACCGGAACTCCATAAACCCAATTTCAGATTTTCCTTCTGGCTCTGAAACTCACGCGGTGATAAAGTTTAGTGTCCTAGCGCGTGTAAATTCAGCCCGTAGATGTAATGAAAATTCTCAAGCTGGACTCGAACTCGAAGCCATTCCACATAATTTCGGTGATATGTTCTAAATTTATTGGAGTTTCTGAAATCTCTTATTCTTGTGATTCTCGTTTCCAACCTGTAGACACAACCGGGAACTATGTTCGGCTTCTCTGAGCCTACAAGTTCAGTCGCTGGAA
>BMAU01003007.1:0-60000 GCA_019973935.1 Trichonephila clavipes | reverse complement strand
CAATCTGAGCAGTGATGGCAATCGTATTATTGTGTGGAGACCCCATGGTGAACGCCTAAAATCTGCCTTTGATTTACAGCAACACACTACTCCCACAGTGGGTGTGATGGTATGGGGGTCATTTCCTACAATACACGGTATTTACCATGTCACCATGACAACACAGCGGTATGTCTATGACATTCTGCAAACACATGTGTTGCCACTCATGCAATGGCTCCCAGGATCCATTTTTCAACAAGATAATGATCGGCCTCACACAGCAAGGGTGTCGCAAGACTGTCTCCTCACTGTTACTGCCCTGCTTTGGCCCCGACCCCCAGTTTTTTTTTAAATCGTGCATATATGGTAATATTTGGTATGATGAGTTGGGCATTTCATGAGTTTGAACAACCTAGAGACAAGGTTGCATCAAATATATATATATATATATATATATATATATATATATATATATATATATATATATATATATATATATATATATATATATAAAGATACATTTTTAAAAACATATATTACTACCGCAGGCAAATTACTTCATAATATTATATAAAAATTTATTAATCAGCAATGTAATAAAGCTATAATTAAAAATTGTAAACATATTATATAGTTTTTTAAAATAATAAAAATATTTATTCATTTCATAGTTATGACTTTGAAGATCTTTTCGATTCCATTGATATATATGATATTATTAAAGTAATTTTAGAAAACCACAGTATGTATAATCTTAATTCTAATATTAACAAATTTAAAACTCTCATAGATTTTGTCTTAAAAGAAAATTACATTAATTTTAATGGTTCTTTATATAAACAAGAGAAAGGACTCCAACAAAGCGGCCCAGCAAACAATAGTTTGGGTAAAATAATGACTACTATATTTTTAGATATATTGATGATTTAATTAATTTCGGTAAAAATGGTAATTTATATCCCAATATTATTTTTATCTGGCTTACTTAAACTTAGTTAAAATTAATAATAATCCATTCAAAACTAACTAATTAGATGTAACACTGTATATTAAGGATATGAAATTACATAGTAATATTTATGATAAAAGGTATGCCTTTATTTTTAATATTATCAAAGTGCCTTACTGGAATTCAAATTTATCAATATCTATATATAGAAATATTATTTTTAACTATATTTATCGTAATATTATGTATTAGTTAGCTATAAAGCTAATATTTATTTAAATCTTAATAAATTTTTTAATCACTGTACTGAACATGGATCTCCTGCTAACTTTATTTAAAATTATATTTATAATGGTTTTTAATGATACAATTTGTATTACTGTAATTATTTACTGTCATTATGTTTTTGTACGGATTTTTTTAAATAATTCTACAATTTTTAATTATTTCTACAATTATTAAATAGATGGTGTCACATACTTAATAAATTATAATAATATTTATATATTTTTGCATATCTTTTACATTTTACACTAATATTTATATGTAAATATTTTTATGATATTTTAAAATACACACACACACACACACACACACATATATATATATATATATATATATATATATATATAAACTTCTTAATATGCTATCATAATTAATTTTATGCGGATATGTTTTCATTCCCTTGTATTTGGCGGGAAAACATATAACTAGCTGTTGCACTCTCGACCTACGTATAGCTATTATCTATGTTAGAGTTATTAAATCTACACTGCAAATAATAGAGGGTTATATTTACCTATTATCTATGTTAGCGTTATTAAATCTACACTGCGATTAATAGTAGGCTATATTTTTTGTTCATATGTTATTACTTTAATGATTTTTTTATTATTTAAATTCCTCATATACAATTCTTTCATTTCCGCTTGGTACGTAGTATGACATAATACAGGCGAAGGTTGACTAGCCCCAAAGCATGTTTAAACCTGCAATCCTAGTTCCTAAGGCCGGGAGTTTGTCATTAAACTACTGTGCCTTTTACTTCTTATTTATAGTTATTTTAGGTTTATAACTATCTGTTGATTTTTATATTTTCGTTTATATATTTGTGTGTATATATTTTAAATAAATAAATAAATAAACATCGTTTATATATTTGTGTGTATATATATTTAAATAAATAAATAAATAAACATATATATATATATATATATATATATATATATATATAT
Source organism: Trichonephila clavipes (assembly GCA_019973935.1). Classification (NCBI taxonomy): domain Eukaryota; kingdom Metazoa; phylum Arthropoda; class Arachnida; order Araneae; family Nephilidae; genus Trichonephila; species Trichonephila clavipes. Next base: position 57,834 of record BMAU01003007.1, on the reverse strand, counting down.
ATATATATATATATATATATATATGTATATATATATATATATATATATATATATATATGTATATATACTAGCCGTTACCCACCCGCTTCACTGGGTATTTCACGATGTTGTATATATGAATACTGTTAACATATATATTAATTATTGATATCTAGCATTAAGAATTCGATTGTATTGAAAAATATATTTATAGCTGTTACACTCTCGCCCCTTGATATAAAAAGAACATAAATTATAATATCTAATTTCTATTTATAACTAAAATAGAAGTAGAAAGATTTTTTTCACTCACTTAACCTAATAATCAAGTCGAATTCCACCAAAGCAACTTTCAGTGGATCTCTACTCCATAAAATAAGCATGCGTGCTAAATTTCAATTCAAAATCTAACAGAGAAAAAACGGAATTTTTATCAGCAATACCTCATTGACAGCATATATAGCAAATTCCAATTCAACAAAAGAAGCATGCAGACAAAATTTTACTATTAAAGTCTTAGTATTTCAAAAACGGGAATTTTGTCTATCTATATGCCCCAATAACTTTCCCCGCTTCCCCCTGGAGTTGATTTCCGTAAAATCCATTCTTAGTGGAACTCTATTCAACTAAAGAAAAGTGCTCAACAATTTTCAAGTAAATGAGTTAAATTCAAAAAAGGAATTTTTTATAACACGCCTTAATCCCTCCCAACCCCACTCCTTTGGTGGTCCGTTTTCGCAAAAATCTTTGTAAAAGGGACTTTATTCCATGAACGGAACGTACCTTCTAATTTTCAAGCAGGTGGTTCTATTAGTTGAAAAGCGGAAATATTTATCCATTACGCCACTTAATCCCCCTCAGTGACCCTTGGGGATCAATTTCCTCAAAACTATTTTGCAGCGGATCTCTGCACCATGAAAGGAATTAGGTTACAAAATTTTGAGACTGTACGTCTAATAGTTTAAAAATGGAAAGAATAATCTATAACGCCTCTTAAGTCCCCGCAACCACCACTTAGAAAACTATTTACACAAAACCCATCTTATAGCGGATCTCTACTCAATGAATGAATCTGCTTACTGAATTTTGAGATTTTACGTCTAATAGTTTAAAAAAGGAGTTAATTGCCTATAACACCACTTAATATTCTACAACGCCACATGGGAGTCGATTTTGACAAAGCCAATTTTGCAGTGGATCTGTACTCTATGAAAGGAATCCGCTTACCGAATTTCAAAACTGTACGTCTGATAAGTTAAAAATGGAAATAATTGTGTATAAAGCCCCTTAAACGCCCTCAACGTCCCTTGGAGGTCGATTTTCATAAAACTCATTATGTAGGGAATCTCTACTTTATGAAGGAAAAATCTGTGTACCAAGTTTCATGACTGTACATGTAATAGTTTAGTAATGGAAATAATTATCTATAACGCCCCTTAAACCCCCGTAGCGCCCCTTGGGTTTCGATCTTTGCAAAATACGTTCTTAAATGACGTCTACTCCATGAAGGGAACCTACCTATCAAATTTCAAATATGTGGGATTAATAGTTCCGGAGATATCGTGATTAATCCGTGAGTCTCTTTTCTCATTTATATATATATATATATATATATATATATATATATATATATATATATATATATATATATATATATATATATATATATATATATATATGTTTATATATATATATGTATATATATATATATATATATATATATATATATATATATGTTTATATATATATATATATATATATATATATATATATATATATATATATAATATATGTACAGGTGTGCAAAAATTAAGGACGAGACGGTTTTTTTCAATATAACTTTGATCAAAAGCTTTCCAAATCACCACATTTAATACCGTAAGATCCCCAATACTTAAGGACATGTGTAATGTAAGCAACACTTAATAAAAGAGAAATCAGAGGGATAAAAAGAAGCTTGATTGAAAAAGTAGCATGGAGCGCAATGCGACTGAAGGCCGAAACATCCCTGTGATGGGTGTCCAGCAAGAAACATCCGGTCTTTAGTAGGGGATATGATCTCCCCTGACTGCTAGGCAGGTTTCACAGCGTCTGCCCATGCTGAGAATGAGGGTGTCAATGAGTTGCTGAGGCATTGCTGCCCATTCGTCTTTCAGTGCCAATCGTAAGCTCCCGAATCGTTACTGGTGGTAAGGTACGAGCTGCCAAGCGTCTGCCTAGAAAATCCCATACATTCTCGATGGGATTGAGATCCGGAGATCGTGCCGGCAATTCCATACGTTCAATATCCTCACTCTCTAAGAAATGTTCGGCAGCTACTGTGCGATGGCTTGGTGCATTCTCGCCCATGAAAAGGAACTGCAGACCCATAGCGCCTCTAAAAAGACGCACATATGGAAGAAGAATCTCGTTACAATAACGGGTCCCGTAGACTGAACCTGCGTCGAAGATGTGAAGGTCTGTACGACTACCAAGCATGATGCCTCCCCAATCGAGAACACCGCGACCTCCATACCTGTTCCTTTCAATGATGTTCGAGGTATGATTGCGGCTTCCCCACTCTCTCCAGATGAGTATGCGTTGAGATTCGCTATTCAAACTGAATCTGCTCTCATCTGTAAACATTACTCGTCTTCATTCATTGTCTCTCCAATTCCGATGTTCCCGGTACCACAGAGAACGCCTTCTCCGATGGGCAGGCGTTAAAGGTACACACCATACAGGGCGTCGTGCAAACAGACCACCACCGTGCAGTCTTCTGACCACGGTAAAACGCGATATCGGTCGTCCAGTCGCCTGTGTCGTGTGTCTGGGATTTTTCCACGCTGTCTGCCGCCTGTTTCTTCTGACCTGTAAGACAATGTACCGGTCATCTGCGGGTGTGGTTCCTCGTGGATGACCACTACTGAACCCCCGGATAGCTGTTCCTGTAGTTTGAAATTGTCTCCAAAGTCTTGAAACGATGCTGTGAGCAATTCCGAACTCTGCAGCCGCACTTGTCACACTGCTGCCTTCCTCCAACTTCCCAATGATTCGACCTCGGGTAAAAGCATCCAGATGTCGTCTAACAGATTGATTATGCGCCAATTCTCGCTGAGGCAGCAACTCGGTGTGATTTTAACTGCTATACGGCGTGCAATCTCTTTGCCAGAAATACTGATCTTACACCGACAACATGCTTTATACTGCTCAGACACTCCCCCATTATGTCTAATTGCATATCTGCGCATGTGCTACCGTACATCACATTACTTAATCTCCTGATTGGTCTTTCTGTCCGCTCTGCCTCTTCGTTCAGCTGATATGCTAATTTTTCGACGTCGTCCTTAATTTTTGCACACCAGTGTATATATATATATACTAGCCGTTACCCACCCGCTTCACTGGGTATTTCACGATTTTGCATAAATGTATACTGTTTACATATATATTAATTATTAATATCTAGCATTAAGATTTCGATTGTATTGAAAAATATATTTATAGCTGTTACACTCTCACCCCTTGATATAAAAAGAACATAAATTATAATATCTAATTTCTATTTATGTCTAAAATCGAAGTAGAAAGATATTTTTCGCTGACTTAACCTAACAATCAAGTGGATTTTCACCAAAGCAACTTTCAGTGGATCTCTACTCCATAAAAAAAAACATACGTGCTGAATTTCAAGTCTAAATCTTACAGAGCAAAAACGGAATTTTTATCATTAATACCTCGTTGACAGCATTCCTAGCGGATTTCAATTCAACAAAAGAGACATGCAAACCAAATTTCATTATTATAGTCTTAGCAGTTCAAAAACGGGAATTTTGTCTATCAATACGCCCCAATAACTTTTCCCGCTTCCCACTGTAGTTGATTTCCGTAAAATCCATTCTTAGTGGAACTCTATTCAACTAAACAAAAGTGCTCAACAAATTTCAAGTAAGTGAGTTAAATTCTAAAACAGGAATTTTTCTATAAAATGCCTTATTCCCTCACAAACTCACTCTTTTGGGGGTCCGTTTTCGCAAAAATCTTTGTAAAAGGAACTTTATTCCATGAACGGAACATACCTTCTAATTTTCAAGCAGGTGGTTCTATTAGTTGAACCGCGGAAATATTTATCTATTACGCCCCTTAATCACCCTCAGTGACCCTTGGGGTTTAATTTCCCCCCAAAATATTTTGTAGCGGCTCTCTGCACCATGAAAGGAATTAGGTTACAAAATTTTGAGACTGTACGTCTAATAGTTTAAAAATGGAAAGAATAATCTATAACACCTCTTAAGTCCCCGCAACGCGTCTTAGGAAATGATTTGCACAAAACCCATCTTATGACAGATCACTACCCAGTAAATGGAATCTGCTAACTCAATTTCAAGATTTTACGTCTAATAGTTTAAAAAAGGAGTTAATTGCCTATATATAACGCCCCTTAATTCTCCACAACGCCACTTGGGGACGATTTTCACAAAACCCATTCTGTAGGGGATCTGTACTCTATGAAAGGAATCCGCTTATCAAATTTCAAGACTGTACGTCTAATAGTTTAAAAATGGAAATAATTATATATAACGCCCATTAAGCGCAATCAACGCCCCTTGAAGGTCGATTTTTTGTAAAAATCATTATGTAGGGAATCTCTACTTTATGAAAGAAATCTATGTACGAAGTTTCACGACTTTTACATCTAATAGTATAGTCAAGGAAATAATTATCTATAACGCCCCTTAAACCCCCGTAACGCCACTTGGGTTTGGAACTTAGCAAAATCCGTTCTTAGCTGAAGTCTACACTATGAAGGGAACCTACCTACCAAATTTCAAGTTTGTAGGTTTAATAGTTCCGGAGATATCGTGATTAGTCTGTCAGTGAGTCAGTGAGTGAGTGAGTTTTCTCCTTTATATATATAGATATATATCTATATATATAAAAGAGAAAAGGAGAGGGCCTTTATATGTATATACATATATGTTTATATGTATATATATGTAAATATATATATATATATATGTATATATAGGAGAAAAGCGACAGACTCACTCACTCACTCACTGACTAATCACGATATCCCCGGAACAATTAAACTTACAAAATTAAAATTTGGTAGATATGATCCCTTTATGGAGAAGACCATTTTGCAAAGATCAAAACCCAAGGGGCGTTACGGGGGTTTAAGGGGCGTTATAGATAATTATTTCCATTACTAAACTATTAGATTTACAATCGTGAAACTTGGTACACAGATTTCTTTCATAAAGTAGAGATTCCTTACATAATGATTTTTACGAAAATCGACCTCCAAGGGGCGTTGAGGGCGCTTAAGGGGCGTCATAAATGGAGTTTTTTTAGAAGTATAGAACTTTAAATTGCAATAAAACAACGATGTATTATTCGATTGACATGATTTTTTTTATTCGAAAGATAATCTTGTGGCATTACATTTTAAATATGATTTCTGGCATAGGACTGCAACGGCTGGCTCGGAAGTAGTCCAATCTGGACGACCAATTTTCGAAGACTTTTTCTAGTATTTGTGACCGTATATCGTCAATAACACGGCGAATGTTGTCTTCCAAATGGTCAAGCGTTTGTGTTTATCCGCATAGACGAATGGCTTTATATAGACCCACAAATATTGTCTAGCGGTGTTAAATCACAAGATCTTGGAGGCCAATTCACAGGTCCAAAACGTGAAATTAGGCGGTAGCCAAACGTGTCTTTCAATAAATCGATTGTGGCACGAGCTGTTTGACATGTTGCGCCGTTTTGTTGGAACCACAGCTCCTGGACATTATGATTGTTCAATTCAGGAATGAAAAAGTTAGTAATTATGGCTCTATACCGATCACCATTGACTAACGTTATGGCCTTCATCGTTTTTGAAGAAGGATTCCACCAGCCCCTAAAGCGCACCAAACAGTCAGTTTTTCTGGATGTAACGGTGTTTTGACATACACTTGTGGATTTGCTTCACTTCAAATGCGGTAGTTTTTTTTTGTTGACGTAGCCATTCAACCAGAAGTGCGCTTCATCGCTAAACAAAATTCGCTTATGAAAATCGACCATTACTTTCGAAATAAAATTGCACAATTTGAAAGCGATTTTTAACCTATTAGACGTACAGTTTTGAAATTTGGTAAGCGCGGATTCCCTTCATAGAGTACAAATCCCCTACAGATAGAGTACAGAACCGCTGCAAAATAGGTTTTGTGAAAATTGACTCCCAAGTGGCGTTGTAGAGAGTTAAGTTGCGTTACAGGCCATTGACACCTTTTTTTAACTGTTAGAAATAAATCTCGAAATTTAGTAAGCTGATTCGATTCATTAAGTAGAGATCCACTATAAGATAAGTTTTGCTAAAATTGTTTCCTAAGTGGCTTTGCGAAGGCTTAAGTTGCGTTATAGATAAATGTTTCCTTTTTTAAACTATTAGACATACAATCTTAAAATTTGGTAAGCGAATTCCTTTCATGGTGTAGAGATTCGCCAGAAAAGTGTTTTGGGGAAAATTGACCCCCAAGTTTCACTGAGGGGGATTAAGGGGCGTATTATATAATAGATAAATATTTCCGCATTTCAACAACTAGAACTACCTACTTGAAAACTAGAAGGTATGTTCCGTTCATGGAATAAAGTTCACTTTACAAAGGTTTTTGCGAAAACGGACCCCCAAAAGGAGTGGGTTTGCGAGGGATTAAGGCGTGTTATAGAAAAATTCCTGTTTTTGAATACAACTCATTTACTTGAAATTTGTTGAGCACTTTTTTCTTTAGTTGAATAGAGTTCCGCTAAGAATGGATTTTACGAAATGAACTCTAGGGGAAAGCGGGGAGAGTTATTGAGCGTATTGATAGACAAAATTCCCGTTTTTAAACTGCTAAGTCTATAATAATAAAATTTGGTTTGCATGTCTATTTTGTTGAATTGGAATCCGCTAAGAATGCTTTCAACGAGGTAATGATGATAAAAATTCCCTTTTTGCTCTGTTAGATTTAGACTTGAAATTTATCACACATGTTTATGTTATGGAGTAGAGTTCCACTGAAAGTTGCTTTGGTGGAAATCCACTTGATTATTAGGTTAAGTGAGCGAAAAATATCTTTCTCCCACTATTTTAGATATAAATAGAAATTAGATATTATAATTTATGTTCTTTTTATATCAAGGGGCGAGAGTGTAACAGCTATAAATATATTTTCAATACAATCGAATTCTTAATGCTAGATATCAATAATTAATATATATGTAAACAGTATACTTATATACAACATCGTGAAATACCCAGTGAAGCGGGTGGGTAAAGGCTAGTCTATATATATAAAGGAGAAAAGCGACTCACTCACTCACTGACTAACTATTAAACCTACAGATTTGAAATTTGGTAGGTAGTTTCCCTTTATGGAGTAGACGACAGCTAAGAACGGATTTTGCAAAGTTCGAACTCCAAGGGCCTTTAAGGTGGTTTAAGGGGCGTTATAGATAATTATTTCTATTATTAAACTATTTGATGTACAGCCTTGAAACTTGGTACACAGATTTCTTTTATAAAGTAGAGATTCCCTACATAAGGATTTTATACGAAAATCGACCTCCAAGGGGCGTTGAGAGCGTTTAAGGGGCGTTATGCTTAATTATTTTCATTTTTAAACTATTTTGCGTACAGTCTGGAAATATGGTAAGCGGTTTTTTTTTCATAGAATAGAGATTAGCTACAAAATGGGTTTTGTGAAAATAGACTTAAAAGTGGCGTTCTAGAGAATTAAGTGGCGTTATAGGCAATTAACTCCTTTTTAAACTATTGGACGTAAAATCTTGAAATTGAGTAAACTGATTCAATTCATTGAGTAGAGATCCGCTATAAGATGGGTGTTGTAAGAATTTGCTTCCTAAGTGGCGTTGCGGGGGCTTATTGGACGTTATAGATAATCATTTCCATTTTTAAACTATTAGACGTACAGTCTTGAAATTTGATAAGCGGATTCCTTTCATAAAGTACAGATCTGCTACAAAATGGGTTTTGTGAAAATCGACCCCCAAGTGGCGTTGTGGAGAATTAAGGGGCGTTATAGGCAATTATCTCTTTTTTTAAAGTATTAGACGTAAAATCTTGAAATTGAGTAAGCAGATTCCATTCTTGAAGTAGAGTTCTGCTATAAGATTTGTTTTGTGAAAATCGCTTCCTAAGTGGCATTGCGGGGCTTAAAAGGTGTTACAGATAATTATTTCATGTTTTTTAACTATTAGACGTACAGTCCTAAACATTTGGTAAGCGGATTCTTTTCATGATGTAGAGATCCGCTACCAAATATTTTTGTGGAAAATTGATCTCCAAGGGTCACTGAGGAGCGTAATAGATAAATATTGCCACTTTTTAACTAATAGACCAACTTGCTGGAAAATTAGTAGGTATATTCCGTTCATGGAATAGAGTTCCCTTTACAAAGATTTTTTTCGAAAACGGACCCCCGAAGAAGTGGGGTTGCAAGAGATTATGGCGTGTTATAGAAACATTCCTGTTTTTGAATTCAACCCATTTACTTGAGATTTGTTCAGCACGTTTCTTTAATTGAATAGAGTTCCACTAAGAATGGATTTTACGGAAATCAACTCCAGGGGGAAGCGGGGAGAATTATTGGGGCGAATTGATAGACAAAATTCTAGTTTTCGAACTGCTAAGACTATAATAATAAAATTTGGTTTGCATGCTTCTTTTGTTGAATCGAAATCCGCTAAGAATGCTCTCAACGAGGTAGTAATGATAAAAATTCCGTTTTTGCTCTGTTAGATTTTAAATTGAAATTTAGCATGCATGCTTATTTTATGAAGTAGAGATCCACTGAAAGTTGCTTTGGCGGAAATCAACTTGATTACTAAGTTAAGTGAGCGCAAAAAAAAATCTTTCTACTTCTATTTTAGTTATAAATAGAAATTAGATGTTTTAATTTATGTCCTTTTTATATCAAGAGGCGAGAGTTACATCTATATAAATATATTTTTCAATACAATCGAATTCTTAATGCTAGATATCAATCATTCATATACTATATGTAAACAGTATACTTTTATACAACATCGTGAAATACCCAGTGAAGCGGGTGGGTAACGGCTAGTAAATATATAAACAACGCCATGAAAGACTTGTATTGGATAAAATAAATTAAGGCACGTTTATACATCTGAAATATGACATCCATTCAAATTTTGCACTTCGCACTTTAGTGTGACGCGAATAGTGTCACTCAGAACTCGCAAATGAGGGTTGATTTAAATGCCTGCTGTAAAGTTCGTGGAAGTTATTTGTATGTTAAAATGAACGTATTGAGATAATGTTAGCCGAAAATGCCTTTAAGAAGTCTAAGAAGTCAATATCAAGAACTCGCCGACTTTGAACGAAGTCATGTAATAAGGCTTACAGAATGTGAGTTTTTTTTTCCTCTATATTGCAGAAAGACCTGCTCGAAATGTATCCACTGTGCATGATTATCAGGAGCATTTATCAAGGAATGGTACTACCGGAAGACGGCCGAGTAGACATGTGACACTACTGAGATTAAAGAGTTCCGTATTCTGCGTGCGACTGTGACGCATCCTATCGTGTCTGTGACAGAAATTTGAGCTGTGGTTAATACCACAGTGACACAATGAACTGCTGGAATTCGGTTACGTCAAGGACGGCTTCAAAGCCAGGTGCCCTGTAGTGTGTATTCCACTGACTATTTGCACTTTCGACGTCCCATTGGTGTGGTGCAACGTCCCATAGCCTCCACTTACGGTCTCAATGAGCATAACAAGCAGGGAACTCATGCCACAACATGACATTCGGCACCTGTATCGAACAATGCATGCACGCATGCAGATATCTATTGAAAATTATGTAGGTTTCACCAGCTATTAATGTAACAGCATCCACATTTGTGATAAATGTTCTTGATCTTAAATTTTCTGACCTCAGGAATTGAGGTGCAGGCGCATATGATAAAGTTAGGAGGTCAATCTGACGCGAAACTTCTAGTGTTTATTTCCAAAATAAGTTTATACTAATTTCATCACTGAAGTGATGAAAGGCCGATTCGTCCTTGCCCAGCCCAGGATTTGAACCCTGTACCTGGGGCATAGAAGCACAATTTGCAACCACTCGGTCATGAGACATCGAAATGGAGAAATAAATTGTATTTATAAAATAAACACATGATAGAATTGATGGCATGGGGGACTTGTTAAATATTCTGAAATGTAAAATAGTTTTGTGGAAATAAAATAATGAATGTAATGCTACTCAAGTAGCACGATAAAAACTTATGTGTTCTGCATATTCTTTTCATTCATCTCCCTCTCCCCTGTCTCTTGTTTGTAGGTATACGAGTTTGGCCATGTCCGTCGTTTGTATAAGTTTTTTTCTTCGGATAAAAAAAATCTTTAATAAAAGAACAAATTGTGAAATTTTTTCTGACACTTTTGAACTATGGGTAATTCATATGGATCAATATAGGGATAGAAATGGGAGGAAATTTGAAGGGGATGTGTGATACACTATTTAGCCAAAAGTATCCGGACACCGCTTATTAAAGTGGTCTGGCAAGTGACGATATTTGATACGTAATTGAACGCTATAAAAGTGTTGGTAGTGGTTTCTCAGATTGTATTTATGGGTTTGTGAGGCAATGAGTAAATCAAAGTAGGTTAGTGAGTTTGATCGTGGCCGTATAGTGGGATGCCACCTATGTGGGAAATCAGTTCGTGAGATTGCGGACATTCTTAAGAAGCTTAGATCCACTGTGAGTGATGTAATTGTGAAGTGGAAACGTCGAGGCAGTGAAATGGCAGAAAAACGAACCGGTAGGCTGAAAATAATTGGTAAACGCAGTCGCAGAACTCTGAAAAGGGTAGTGAAACATAATCCCAAGTTCTGGTTGGTGGAAATTTCTCAGGAGTTCCAAAGTTCATCAGGAATTAGTGTTAGCAGCAGGACTGTCCGTCGAGTGTTTAAAAACTTGGGATTCCACGGTCGTGCTGCCGCTCACAAGCCAAACATCACTCCACAGAATGTGAAGCATCTATTGCAATGATGTAGAGCTTACCGTCATTGGACTGTGGATATGTGGAAAACTGTTCTTTGGAGTTATGAATCTCGCTTTACAGTCTGGCAGTCGGATGGACGCGTCTGGGTTTTATGGAATGTCGGCGAACGTTTCTTTAGTGACTGCATTGTGTCGACTGTTAAGTTTGGTGGTGAAAGCATAATGGTGATGGGGGAGTTCTTCTCATGGTTTGGTCTGGGTCCGTTAGTTCCTGTGATTGGAAACATGAACTCTGAGATGTATGTGGACATTCTGGAAAATTCTGCACTCCAAACTCTATGGCAATATTTCGAGAACAGCCAATCTGTCTTACAGTAGGATAACTGCCCCATTTACACATCGAGGCTTACACAGACGTGGTTTGACGAAATGAGTGTTCAAAATCTGAGCAGGCCTTCTCAGAGCCCCGATCTAAATCCCATAGAATACCCTTGGGACGAATTAGAGCGCAGATTACGTTTCCAGACAAATCGACTATCCTCACTGCAAGCACTCATTTCAACTGTGATGGACGCCTGGAATGAAATTCCTATGGTCACCTATCAAACATTGGTGAAAAGTCTTCCCAAACGTGTGCAGGCTGTCATTCATGCAAAAGGGGGACCAGCATCATGTTAATATGTGCCTCTGAACGCTCTAAGTCAGTGATTCTCAACCTTTTTTTTTTTGCGGCACATATTTAACGATTTCAAAATTTGGCGGCACACAAAGAAAAAGATAAAAATTATTTACTTACTACAACACACTGCATAAATAGTTTATGACAAAAATTTTAAATATACGAAATAAATTAATATATACTACAATAATAACTAAACGTTTATTAAGGGATTAATTACAAACTAATAATAAAAATATTTTTAATGCGAAATTTGAGCTTGATGTTTTTTGATAATTTCATTTATATTTGGTCGTAAAAATGACAATGCTACTCTCATAGCATCTTCTACATTTAACAATCTTGATCTTTTTTTAGTTTTAATGTTGGCTAATGCTGAAAATCCGAATTCACACAAATAAGATGTGGAAAATTGCAATAATATGTTTAAAGCTTTTTTGGCTATCATTGGATAATCGCATCTGATGTTAATCCAAAATGAATTAATTGATTCTTCTGAATGTTTTAAAATTAAATCTCGATTATTGGAAAGCAAAATGAGTTCTTCCTCTTCATTCAAAGTTAAGTCAAATACAGAAGTATACGTTATAAGAAATGGATTACGAACCCAATCAAATTTCTTAATATCTAATTTTGGGAAATAATGAATAATTATCTCCTCTAATGTTATCAAATGATCAACAACAAATAATTTAATAGTTTTATAACTGTCTTTAGGGATTGACTTAAACTTTTCTAAATTGCCTTCCTGAGCTTTATTTTTCCATAAAGTTATTTGTTTTTTGAATCCCACCAGCTTATCGGTTGAGTTTAAGATATTTTCATTAGGCCCTTGCATACTTGAATTGATGTTGTTAAAAATAACAAAAATGTCTGATAAGTAAGCGAGTTTAGTACACCATATTTTATCTTCCAACAAATGAACAAATTCATAATTTTTATTTTGTTCAAAAAATATTTTCATTTCGTCTTTTAATTTCAGCACACGAGATATAACTTTTCCTCTGGACAACCATCTTACTTCTGTATGGAGTAACAAGGATTCGTACTTGGCTTCCATAGCTTGGCATAATTTACTAAATAATCTACTTTTAATGGTCTTGATTTGATATAATTAGCCATTTTAACACATTGTTCCAGAACTATTAACTAACTGTGTATCCGGACACACAGTGGTATGGACTTAGAGTCTAAGTCCATACCACTGTGTGTCCGGATACTTTTGGCCAGATAGTGTATAACTAAATATGCGTGTATTTAAAATAAAATTTTTAGAAACCGGTTTTGTTATTTTACTGTTATATCTATCAGATATGATTTATTATATTAAATACTTTACGTATCTAACAATTAAGATCAATTACATTTTACAAAAGTACCAAGAAAAATTGCTTCCCGGGGTTTTTACTTTTTATGTAAACGCATCTTATAGTTTGATGGCAATTTTTTCGTAAAATATACAAACACATTAAATGTTGTGATTATGTTACAAATAATATGCTTTAATTTTATTAAATACACATTTAATGCATTTATGGAAGCAGTATTCGTTTTTAAGGAAAACTAAGACTTCATGGTTTGATTAGACAACTTATTTAACGTAGTAAATTTTCAGATTGAGAAAAGAAACGTTGGAAAAAACAAAAGAAAGTTTTTTTTATCAAAAATAAAATTCTTTGGAATAAAAATGAATGATTTTGCTTAAAGTGAATTATAATGTATGAAGTTAAAATTATTCTCTTCAATAAAACCATTTTTCAAGTATTCCCAAATTATGTACTTAATGCAGTGAATCTAAGTATATTATTTGGGAGAAAGAAAAATTATTACAAAGAACACTTAAAGTTGGTTATAGAAATAACCTAAACACCTTACGTTGATAAAGATTTCTTTATGAATATGGTGTAGAACCGCCTCTTGCTTGTAATTGCCTACTTTGGATTTTTATATGAATCGCATCATACAAGTGCTGAATAGTGTTTAAAAGAATATTGTACCATTATTCATATAGATAATATAAAACTTCTGGGAAAGATGATGGTAAAGGATATTGATTCCATATTGAATGCTCTAAAGTAGGAAAAAAAAGTTCAATTATTTTGTGGTCAGGTGAAAGTGCGGTCCAAGTTAGATATTTAACTTTATACTCGTGGTCATCAAACCCTTATTGGACAATTCCCGCTGCATGGATAGGTGAATTATCATCCTGGAAAACTTCATCTTCTGCAGTCAGCTAAAAAGTATCCATTCTTCTCCTTTGTGATCGATTCTTTCAGGGTTACGATTAGCCTAGCAGACAACCACGACGCGCATGTACATCTAATGACAAATCCATTTCCATACTTGACAGTCGGAAAGACACGATCACGACCATACACTTATGCAGGTATTCTCAAAATTTGTAGCCAGCAGAGAAAAGTGTGACAGACGGTTGATTAGACCATATTTCATTCTTACATTCTTATCAATCGACCAGGTTTTCTGAGTGTGAAACACTGTAGATACGATAATTGGCAATTTGGTTTCTGACATCTTTAAGGTATCCGACTACTTGCAGCAACTTTTTTTTTTTTGAAAAAAAATGAAGGTATGAGGATTTTTGTGATTTTTAGGTTTATTTAGTATATTTTAAGAAAAAATCCTAAAATTGAAAGCAGAAAAAAATTATTATTATTAAAATGGGAAAACAACAGGTGAAAATGTACAAAATATTACATAAGGGGTCTCAGGGGTGTAAAATTTCACTATAGGTCTGAAAATATAAACAATGTTCAAACAGGTATAATTTCTTTAAATTTAAATTAAAAATTTCTAATCTTTTACACATTACTTATAAAGGAATGGGGCTTCAGAAAAGTATAAAATGTTTAAAATATAATCATAATTTTAAAAATTATAAGGATATGAAAATAAGAAACTTTTCTATAAGAAATATTTATTAAGTTTTACGTCGTGCATACTATTTTCTAAAAGAGTAGGTTTAATTACTAGCTATATATAAGTTGATTTATAAATACAAGTGTATTTTTAATACTTTGTAGCTACTTTTATATAAATAGAATAATAACATATATTTTAATAAATAAGAAAATACCTTTTTAAAAATATTTAAAAAATTGCAATATTTTACAAATATTTTGAAATACAAAAGATATATAATACTAAAATTAGGTAGGGTTTAAAGAGTATGATGCATTGTATAATTCTATGAAGTTTTATACATCAGATGCTAATACTTTAGAAAATAGCGTGCGCAAAGCAAAAAATACTTAATATTTATTATATAATTTCCATATGCATATGACTTTTAAAATTATTATTATATTTTAAACATTTTATACTTTTCTGAAGTCCCATTCAATTGTAAATAATGTGTAAAAGATTCGAATAATTTAATTTAAATTTAAAAGAATTATACCCGTTTGAAAATCGTTTATATTTTCTGACCTCTAGAAAAATTTAACACCCCTGAGACCCAATAAATGGGGCCCACTCTGTACAAAAGTTTTATTAACAAATTGTCAAGTTTGATGTGTTACTTTGTTATTCATCTTTGAAATGACCTTCAGGATAGCATATATTTTAATTTTTACAAAAACTAGAGCACTTTATCTTAGTGTTTATATGAACTTGCTTAAGAAAACAGTGATTATAATCATCACATAAAGACTGCAGATTTTGAAATAAAACAGTAATTGATAAATCTGAATGTAAAAACACTTCTACTGTTATACAGAACCTACACAAAAAATTTGAGAAAATTATTTTCAAATCTTTTTGAGCAATCGCTCTGTCCCCGTTTGAGCTTTTCGAAAAGAAACCACATTTCTAGTAAAACACATTTTAAAGTTTGACATCTTGTGTAAATTATTGCACTTGCTTTTACTAAAACACTTGTAGTTTTTGTTCTAGCGAATGGAAAATAAAAAAAAAATTGGTATTTTTATTAAGCTAATAAGATGACCTATAAAATAAAATCATAAAATATTGTCAATTTATGAAAAAAAGTTATGATTTTAGGGTAGTCGAATACCTTGACAAGTGACTTGGAAATTTCTGCTCCGCCATAAATATAGGGTTTATGTAGGTGCCTTGAAACTGTATTCATTGACCCTAGAGAATGCAGACAATAGTTGAGCTCTGCGATCCCTTTTGCTGCAGTTGTTCGCTTTTAGGTCATTACAATACGGTTTAATACCCGTCGGTCTCTTTCTTTCACTGAGCTTCTCTTTCCATCTACTATTTTGCTTTACCGAGCTTGTTTTTTGTCTTAATGCACTGCATGTATGTTGGCATGACCAGACAGCGTGTCTATAGAAACGCATAAAAATGGGCTGTTTTGGTTACACTTGCTCGAGCTATCAGGCTCCTTCTATTTGGCCTCTTGAAAAATCTGAAAAAGAGTTTGGCATTTAACAATTTTTTAAAAAAAAAAACAAGATTTTCAGAACTCCAATAGTTTACATAATACTACCAATATCTATACATCCCTATTTATAAAAAAATACTGGCAGCTATTATTACATTTTAATGCTTACAGAGCGCATTCAAAATTGCCACTTTTACATACAGGCATTTCCATTAATTTGTTAACCACCTATACATGTAAAAAGTGTTTTTTTCAGGTATAAGAGTTTAAGTTGGCATTACTTTCCAAGATGGCGACCGATTTAACAGTTTTCAAGTGATTTATTCTCAGTTTGGTTTGGCAATTCATCAAAACGATCATCAAGCAAGGCGTAGATTCGTCGAATGGGCCCAAAACGAGATTGCCATTGTTCCCGATTTTCCTAAGCGAATTTTGTTTAGCGATAAAGTGCACTTCTGGTAGAATGGCTACGTCAACAAACAAAACTGCCGCATTTGGAGTGAAGCTAATCCACAAGTGTATGTCGGAACACCGTTACATCGAAAATTTGACGTCCAGATTGGACTTTATCCGAGCCAGCCGTGGCAGTCATATGCCAGAAATAATATTTAAAATGTAATGTCACAAGATTATCTTTCGAATAAAAAAAAATCATGTCAATCGAATAATACATCGTTGTTTTATTGCAATTTAAATTTCTATGCCTCTAAAAAAACACCCTTTATATGTACAATCACAGTTAGTTATTAAAATTGCAACACAATGAAGAAGAGACGATACGAAAAGGTGAATTCCTATGGAAGGAAAAAGGGACTGGAATATGCAAATGAGTACCATTTATGTGCAATGACGCAGTGCACGAGGAGGAAACGACATCTCAATCTTTGTACAAAAGTAGATTTACACAGCGGGGTTCTAAAAAGGCTTGCTTATTTTTGCGTAAAACGAAAAATATTTATTTGATCTCTCGAAGAAAATAATTTTATACGAAGTATTTTAAATTCTTAAAAGAATTATTTAGAATACAAAATATCAATTAAAGAAGTTATTAGGTTTTTAAAGTATTTTGTATTGTTTAATTCTTTTATATAGAAACCGAATGTGAACATTTCAAGCACATATGCGTTACTTTTTAAATTAATTTTAACTTACTTTGAGCATTCTTTAAAAGGCACACGTCTTGCCTGATTTAAATACACAGGATATATGAAAAAATAGTCTACAATTTTATTTCTAAAATCAATGTTTTGTTTGATTTCCTTCTTCTATAAGTTGTTACAAATTTACTTAAAAAAACACCTGGTTAGTATAATTTTACAAAAAATTTTAAATGTGCTCTAATAAGAAAGACATGCAAATAAACATGAAAACGATTTATTAAATATTCTGGATTAAACATTTACACATAATTATTTTTTTATTTTTTATTATCTTTTGATTTCAAATTGATAGTATAGTATTTGGTACCTAAAATCAATATTCAGAATGATTTTCTATAAGTGATACAACCTTACATTGAAAAAACACGTGGTTAATATCATTTTACAGAGATTTTAAATATGCTCCATTAAGAATACTACAATAAAACATTAAAAAAAATTTAGAACATTTTGGATTAAATATTTACAGATATTTTTTACTTAGAATTATTTCTTGATTTCGAATTGATCGGGATATGTGTTCTTCTTACGTTTTCGCTTTATACTAATTTGATGATAGCAAAAGTAAACTTTATCCTAGAATACAGGTAAAGCTCATTTTTTTGTACAAATGATTAGCTATTAATAGAAAACTAATTCTCTATGTAGTGAGCTAGTAAACTTGCGTGTTTTCGCCAACAAGCTTGGATAAAATTAATTATCTAAAATGTTCCTCATAATTAATTACAATTGTCTAGAAAACTTTGGGCAGCTTTAAATAGAATCGATAATGATATTTAATTTCCAGGCTCCAGTAGGAAAGTGCAAATTGTAATCAGAACTAATGTTCATTAGACCTGTAATGTCAAATAATTATTCTACATCGTAATCAAGGTAATCCGAAATGTACGATTCCCACAAGACTTAGTTTTAAGATAACTATTTTTAAAGCAGTATAAATCATTTTACCCAGTATTGATGATATTTAAGAGAAAATCATAATAACATCATTCAACGATTTTATTTTCAGATTTTGCTAATCCGAGTAGAAATTATTTCTACCTTTTTTACTAATAGAATAAAAAACACATTGAGTAGGAAAAAATGTATAAAAACGAACGATTTCCATGACTATATATATATATATATATATATATAACTATACATAGTTTGTCTAAGCCATACATTTTTGAAAGAATAACCTTGTTTTATGCAGAAATATAAAAAATAATAATAATCTGTATCTAATTTTTAATTCGATTTTTAATTTATGTGTATGTATCATTAAAACTTATATGTAAGCACAATTTTTACCCTCCGTTAAAATATCTGAATTAATTAAAAATTCCTTTAGAAATTTGATGAGAGAAGAAACAGAATACTTGTTACTTATGTCATAGAAGAAAAGAAGCATCAAAGTTGATTACAATGTATCGCATACATTTTCACAATGCCAATTGGAAATTACTTGATTGGTAAACACAAGGTAAAGATGATTAAAAAATATATTTACTTTTCGTTTAAAAAAGTGGGAAAAGTCTTCTCTCATCAAGTCCATTAATCTCTAATGATAACTGATGATTGAACAGTGATCTAATCCAATATTGATAAATATAAAATATGTTGCAGTTGCTATATTGTTACATTCTTTCGATTTGTTTTTTTATTTACATAACTGAGATAACCGTCTGGGAAAAATTTTAATACCTTATGGTTTGATCTTCAGATTCTTTTTAAACGACCAGTTATACGAGGGTAACTCTGAAATTTTTGAGACAACCGTAGACGAGAAGTTACAAAAAAATAATAGTTTAATTTGAAAAAAAATAACACATCAGACTACCTTTTACTGACTTACTACACATTTTTAGAGCAGAATAAATTTTAGACAAAACGAAAAATGGATTTGACGCGGAAACATTATCATACTATGATTTGCTGCGATTTTAAAGAGGGATTAAATGAAGAGGAATGTGTTCAATGACTTCAGTTAGTATTAGGTTATGAATCTCTACTTTGGTTACGAAGTCGCAGTTCTCTTCAGCATGAAGAACACTTAGGAAGGCCACGGGTGGCATTAATCCTAGATAATGTGTCTGCCATACGAAAAATGCTAGTAAATGACAATCACTGTGCCTAAAAATGATAAAAAAAGAAACCAAATCTCTATCTGCAGCCATACACAAAATTATTCATGAATAATTACATATGAAAAAAATATTTGCTGTTGAGTTCCCCATAATCTAACTGACGACAAAAAAAATGGGCGTGATTAAAAAATTGCTAAATGATAGTAGACACCACAGCGTTTCTAAAATTGTAATGGGTGAAAAAATACGTAGCGTTTCTTGACGTTCTAACACTTCAAGAAAACCAAGTATGGGTCACATACCGACAATGGTGAAAATGAACACGAACAATGAAAAAATAATGTAATATATTTTCTTCAGAAGTGCAGAATTAGCCAAAGCTATCAAATTGGAAGGATAAAAGACTGTAATAACAAACTGGTATAAAGCACTAAATCTCTTTCAAAAAATTTTCAAGAAGTGAATGTTAGGAGACAAATGCCTCTTCTAATACAGCCGGATTAGCAGTTGAGTTTATTGAACAAAAACAGATTAAAGTAATAGGACATCTACCTTATTCTCCGAATATATATATAGCTATTAATATAAAAAGATTTTTTTCTAAAATAATATAAAATAAGAACTTACGTGGACGTCGTTTTCATTCAGAAGAAGAGATTCATGTGTCTATAAAAGCCTTTTTTCATCAAGAAACGAATTGTTTGAGGCTTTTAATTTGAGAAAAATTCGTGTACAAAAGTGCATCGATGCTGGAAGAGACTACTTTGAATGCTTCTAAAATTATGCAAGTATAACTTTAAAAATTTAGGTGTATAGCAAAAGTTTCAGAATGAACTTCTTAATCTAGGAAGGGACAAATAGTTACATAAGAGTTCTATTATATTTGCTCTTAAAGCAATAATAAGATAATAGGTTATGGACATAGTAATTTTGACCCTCTGTCAAGTGATTAAGATGACACTTGAGTTAGCATCCCTCTTTGATATTGCACAACATGCCAATGAGAGAACTGTCACAACAAACTTTGATAGTGTAATGTGCATGAGCGTTTCAAAAGAATTGGTCTACAGTAGCAAGACGCATACCCTTGACTCGCCAAAGACAATTCTAGCTACGAGTTCCTGATATATAGCTTTGAGCGAAACGTGCGATAAATTTATATAATACTTGAGAAAATTTTATTTGAAATACTGTAATTGGTCCTATTCACTTCCTTTCATTATTACTCTTAGGGTAATGCTCCTTTAAACCGGGGTCACTCGCGCCTGTTTTTGCTACCGTCGGTACTCGCGATTTGTAGAGAACACCCCAAAACATTTAAAACGTGTATTCAATTATGAAAATAAAATTAAGTCATTATGATACACATTTATAAAGTACAAAATGTTTTTTGTATTATACAAATGAAATTATTAAATTTACTGCATGCAAATGAGACAAACATTAATTTAAACTAAACATACAAAATTTTCATTTTAAAACGCATATTTTTTTATTTTTTCATAAACCAGTAAAACGTATGTACTGGTAATAAATATACTTTATAATTAATGAGATAATAATAGTAGAAAGAAGAAAAATAATATTTTAATCATTTTTTCCAAATATTCAGAGCAGACTGTATACATATGCTTAACTTCTTGCGGGAGTTCTCAGCCCCCCAAATAAACTTTTGAAGGTCATTACATTCAAATCATTCGAGAAAGAGGGATTGCATTAAGCCTGAAGGTTCAATGACCTAAAATGTACAGCTACAGAAAAAATCGTGGTTCTGTGCATTTTTTTAGAATCCTGGGAGGATTTTCTTGTTGCTGGGGGTTACAGAACACCCCGCGCGAGTGATCACGGGTTAACTGTTGTTTGAGTTTGAAGCCACCATTTACAGAGAAAACTTGTTTTTATATACGATTTTAATCTCTTGATTCTTAAACTCTAGCAATGTGCGCGTCAGAGTTAGTATTTATGTTGTTATTAAGTGATATAATAGAGGCCTTTCGAGAGCCTTGGTGAAAAGCAGCAGAAGTTTTAGTCTAGAATATATAGTTGATCCAGGAGATATCTGATAAAGGCTATTCTATCAGATAACACTCAGATAAGTGTTTAAATATTTGTCTTACTAATTCAAGATAGTCATTTACATCTGATTGCTTACTTGGTTTATAATTCTTATTGATAGTACATTGATTGAACCAAATAAAATTCGATTGTTTTAAGTGGTGTCCCAAGCTGCCCCCAAAATTTAGGGTCGCGGCAGTACAACCTTAAAAAATACATGATTATTATTATTATACTTAAGGCCTCACAGCATGCTTCAAAATTAGGTTTTATTATATTTCAATAAAAAATTTATTGCAAAATTTAGTTCAATTTTGGGGGGTGTACTAGGAATCTATTTGTTCACTTGTACCTTTTTTAAAATATAAAAATGAAAATGTTGTTGAAAAATATTTATTATCTTAAGGCTTGTTAAAAGCTCTGTTATCATAATTGCTTGTGATTTCATAATAATTTATAACATTCAACATCGGTGAAGAACTAATGTTAGATTACAGTTCAACTCTTGTACGTGAAAAATCATTGTGTAATTTAATAAAATATATACATAAGCATGTATTGTATCCCTTTTTAAAACGCATTACATAATGATAGTCATCCTTTGTTTATAGAGTAGTTTTTTCAATTCCTAATAAATCTTTCACATTTATTTTGTATGAAATAATTTATTTTTTTAGAAATTTTTGGTGACCTTATATATGATAAGGAAAAAATAAAAAAAATTATGATATGCTTTTAAATGAAAATTTAAAAATTATATACTCTAAGACTTTCTGTATCTGTATAGTGATTATAATGTAGTATTTGCTAATAATAATTTTTCAGAAATAATATCCCCTACTTATTTTTTATTACTGAATCATTTCAGATTCTGAAATAAAACAAAAATTATTGAGATACATATACACACAGAAACATACATGCATCTATGCATTTATGCAGATTACTTCAAAAATAAGTTTTGCACATAATTCTGTCAGTAATAGCTTAGTATTTCTGAAAAATAATAAAAATAGCTACACTGTTTCAATATTTTGCAGGTTTGATTGATTGTTCATTAATTTGTTTTATTATTCTATGAATTATACTTTTAAGTGCAAATATTATGTATTTCTCAATGTTCTTTCATCCTAAATATTTTTCTTACTATAAAAATGTGATTTATATTTTATTAATTTACTACAAACAAGATAAACATGTTCATTGATTATCGTACTCCTAGAATTTAAAAAAAATCCTACTTATATATATATATATATATATATATATATATATATATATATAAACCTTTCTATAGGACTTGTTTGTAATATTCGAAAACGATATTTATAATTTAGGCATATATTATCAATACCTAAAATCCATACCTGCCTTTTTAAAACCCCCTTGCTTTTAAATTTAGACTATTTCTGGATACATATTCTACAAAATTTAAATCCGGTTATACAAATGCTTCCCAGTTGAAAAATATGAAGTAATATTTTCATGTCTGACACAAGTCCTGCAGCAAACATTTTCATTCGGTATCGTAAAAATTCTACTTATGGAGCTTAAATTTATGTTACGAGCATTCAATACACGAAAAAAGAAGAAAAAATCGCAAGGAATACGATAAGTAACTGGTAATATGTTTAGAATAGAATAAGTGAGGAAATAGGACTCTCTCTACATACTATATTCACATATTTCTTCACGGTTTGAAAAGTATGATATACTTTACTCTCTGTGTTAAAAAATAAAGATAGGAAAATTGGCAAGAAAAATCGTATATTGGAAAAATTCCTCAACATCGTGAATAAGTAATTGTGAAAATAATATAAAGTAAAGCATACTTGTTGAAACAATCTCAGATTTAATATGCTTTTCTATACTTGCACTTAACTTTTGGTTACTATATATTTTTAAGAAATTCAAAGATTAATTTCTAATAATGGCATTGAATCACATTGAAATGTTTTGATAAGTACTTCACTTGTGTGCAATATTTAAGGAAGAAACGTAGATTTGTGTATTTTTTTAAAAACTATCGAATCGTTTTTACTAAAGATTGGTATACGAAAAAGAAAATATATTTTTCTTATTTATTGACAGATGGACAGATGGGAACTTCAAATACTACTCGGTGCGCTTTTTGTTTGGTGTGGATCTGAAGACCTGCTGTTATTTTCAAAATATTTACAAACAATTGTATGATGCCATTGTATTATGGCAACATTTCGATGATGGCTATTGTTAACGCCGCCTTTACCATTTGTAATTTATTGTCAATTGGGCGAGTGCCTAGGCGCCCTTCATTTGGGTTATAAGAAATGTTTAGTATTGAAACTCCAATTGTAGTTCAGGCTGTTAGCCCAACAGAAGTTAAGTCTCAGTTTCAGTAAGGTTTTTAAATTCATTCTTTTTAAAGGAATACAGTCCATTGTTTTTATTGAGTTGAATTTATTCGTGCCCCTCCAGCTTTCAATTGTTAATTGTTAGGAGACATTAAGCGATCCAATCCCAAATGAAAAAAGCAAGATGTTTCAATATGTCCCAATGGGACCCAAACATATGTACTCAGTAAATTTTGTGATTTTTCTAATCACTTAAACCCGTAAACAATTATGTGAACAGCAAAAATCGCATGATTTTAAGTACAATATATTTCATTTAATCTTGGGATATATGATGCCTCAAAAATTCACTGTGAATGATTTTCTTTCAATGTACAGTGCAAATTTGAGTCACACAAAATTCTCTTTTATTAGTTAATTCAACGTGAAATGACATCTAATATTCTCCACGATAAATCGCCCTCGATTTGAAGATCCCCACCTATGAAATCTCAAACTATGGTATCTGTGATATTGTAATTGAGAATTAGGTCTACTGAAAAATAATTTATTTTCCTTTTTTTCAACTTATGAATCAATGTCATCTCTTGATTAAAATGATCCAATTACATGGTTATAGAGGCATCAGTAATGCAATCAATCTCTTAGTGTAATTCTGAAGATACATCGAAGTAGATGTTTATGTAACATTGACTGTATTATTTTATAAAATTCAAAGCCAGTTTTAGGTTTTTTACAATAAAAGCTGAACTTTGTTCGCTAACCCTTAAAATCATACAAATATATATATAAGATTGTAACCGAAAGTCAATAACAGTCAGTATAGTTTAAAAACAAACGAAAAAGTTTAAAATCAATCATAAATAAACATACTATAACAAAACAAAACTTATTAGTTCAATCATCGAAGATACATTTACATCAACAAAAGTAAGTATCTAAGTTCTTATAAATACATATTGAACGGATTAAACATTGCTTAAGGTGATTGAACCCTATATCTACCGCATTATGATTTCACTGCAGTTTTTTTCCATGTAATATATTTTTTAATCACTACATTAAAAATTAAGGGATATACATGAAAAATACTCCATTTTGGGAAATTTAATAAGTTAGAGCCAATTAATTGATTACAGATAGTTAGCTCTATAAATAATTAATTTTATTGTACACTGTTCACTTAAAATAAATTGTCAAATCGTTTTCTAAGGTCATTATTAATATACAAAATAAATAATAAGACACTTACTTTTTGACATTAACTAATTTTTTGGAACAGAAATGATGGTCTTCGCAAATCGCTGTAAATGTCGTCAGCTAAATGCGCAATTTCTGCTATAAATCTATTCAACTTCTTCCACTAAAATTCTCATTATATAACTCATGCTGCCATAAATCGTAGAAGAAATGAACTTAAAAGAATATTCCTGCTACGTATCATCAGAGTATTCGTAAAAATGGTTATTCTATGTAATTTTTAAGTGAGTGGGACTTATAAGTACCGTTGGTAGATAAAGGGTTAATATGTATTTATATGTTATATAAAAATAACCATAAAAGAGAGAACTATCTGACGTTCTATCTTTAGTGGTATATACTAAACTTTTATAGAGGCGCATATTAAAAAATAATAATTAATTCAATATTTTTACAAATGACTTCACAAATCATAAATCTCCTTATTAATTAACTCGAACTCTCTCTTGTACCACACTCGTTTCTAAGGTAATACATTATTATTATTTTAATTATTATTATTTAAAAGAATCATGTTAATTACTGATATTAATTCATCAAGAGATACTTAGTGTTTTTCTCTAATGTTTACATTCACCAACAATAGATAATATATTTGTTTTCAAAAATAATTGACTAACGATTTTAATGGCATGTAAAATATTGGATCACTTTGAAATCACTTTTTAAGGAATAGTTTTTCAAGATGAGTTGAAGAGTGCAAAATGTAGAAAATTCTGAATTCTGTTCATCTCTAGCATCCTCGATAAAACAGTTGGCAACGGGACGACAGTCATATTATCAATTTTCAGTTAATTTTGACGAGAATAATAATAGGTCTTTTTTAACAAAAGAGAAGCTCTGACGAGTGATTTGTTGGTCATTTAATTAATTACTTATTGAGATAAACTATTTTACTTTGCATATCATTAGCATGACCTATCTTCTATTTTACCTAGATAAAACTGTTTCTTATTTATTTAATCTTAATAATAATTTTTTGCTTAGGCATACACAGTACCCTTTTCAAATAAATTTTTCGAGCCAGTAACAGTAAAAATAATTAATGTTTTATATTCAAATTATATTATTAAGTTTAATCTCAAAGCAAAAAGTCAGTGCGCCCAGCCATTATTTTACAATTTTAATAAAAAATTAAGAATTTTTAAAGTGTTTTCAAATTATTATAAAATGCCGAGTTTTTAAATTATGTGTTTGTTTAGTCTTTTAAAGTGACTAATATTTAATAGATTATTGTGAACAAAAGTTAGTGTGTGTTTGAAAATATGTGTGTGGGTTCCCTTTTTGATTTATAATAATTATTTTCCTTGCTTAACCTGGAAAGAACACATTTTTTTTAAATATTGAAATTAGTATAATTATTAAAACTATTTTTAAAAAAATAACCAGAGAGCTCAGACCTAAATCTATACTAAATTTAATGGAACGTACGTTTGGGAATATCTACAAAAATTTTAAATTATCTGGAACAGAAAAAAAAGCCTTAGATATTAGAAAAGACATATATATTTAAAATAAGATGTTTAAGAAAAACTCATTTAAATTTTATATATGCCTAAAACAAAAAAAACTATAATGCCAGTAAAGTTATCATTTTCTAATATGTTGTTTTCTAACTTATGTTTTATATCAAAACGTTATTTTAATAAATTAGGAGGGAAAAAAATTCTTTCAATTTAATTTATATTTTTGCATAATATAGATAGTATTTGCTACGACAATAGAGTATTCTGCAAAATCTTAACAAACTATGTTCTCAATAGTTTTGAAATACAAACAAATTATGTACTAACTTAATGATACTAACTTAAGCTAAAAAACAACAGGTTTGTACAAAAATTAATTTTTCATAATTTAAATTGGGGAAGTTTAGCAATTTCTTAAGTCACTCTACAAGAACTTAAATATCCTAATGTAGTACTGCAATGCGTTTATTATAATGTAGTATAACACGTCATGCAAATATTAAATTTATCTGCAATATTTAAAATTCAGAGTACTTGTATTCGGAAGTCTTATTGCAGCATCACAAACATCATTTTCCATATTAATCCATCTCTTCCAAATATTGTTTCTCATAGCAATCTGAGAGAGTTCCGTTCGTGGCATTTTCTCATCAAGAAAAATAATGAAAACTTTAATTTTATATAAAAAATTTTTAAAAGAAAAATTGGCTTTAAAATCAAAATCAGTTAAAAAAAACTTTGAGAACTCAAGAAAACTAAAGACAAAATTTAGCAAAATAAATTTTAGTAATTAAAATTGAAATTAATAACCATTTCTCTTTGAAAGAGTTGATTCTGCTTTTATTTTTTAAATAATTTAGTTTAAAAGCGAAAAAAATGTGTTAAAAGGAAAACGAAACCTAAACCTAAGCTTACAAAACTTCAAATATCTTAAGAAATTAATTCGTATTATCTGATCTGAAGTTTGATGGCAAGCTTTCCAATCATATTAGGCACAAAAAAAGTCAAAACCAATATATATATATATATATATATATTTGTAATTCGTAGGGACTGTGTAATCTTAATAAACATTAATCTGCTATTTAAAAATAATGCAAATTCTTATCTTGTCTCGTTCTTGGGACAAGCAGACAGTTATGATAAATTTGAATACACGTCCAGTGCATCATGAAAAAAATACACAAGTAAATTACTTAGGGGAATTTCGCTGAACTATTTCGTACTGCCGCATGTATGGTGCTCAATGCCAAGGCCAACGACAGGAGTACTTATAGCTTCTTTCCACAATGAATTTCATGGGCATCGATCTGACTACGTCAGGAAGGTGGCATTAGAAACAACAACATTTGAAATGTTCTAGTTTATCTTCTGATGATATTATCACACTTAGGAAACTACCTCTGGTTTGACCGTAGCAAGGACATGGCCTGTAATATTTGCTTCTTACTAACCATGTTCTTTAACTCATCGAAATCATAAAACTCTATTTCATACTCTTTGAAATCATTATAAAATTATCGACCTAAGCTGCTAGGAAATTAGCAGTGTTCAATATCACAACAATCTGCTTTTTGGGTAATGATTCTCTCGTGGAATAATTTTTTTAGGAGAAAAAAATGCAATTTTTTTTGTTTGATGGTAATAGCTCATTAAAAGATCAGGAAAAGGAAGGATCGAGTTCCATAAAGGAAATATCAAATATGTATTACAACAAATCAAGGGAAGTCTATGAGATAAATAACGATGCTGGATAGATATCGACGTGCCCAATTTAAAATTATGTGCAATGTTTATTTTAGTAAAATTTTTCTCGTAGAATGAACAGGAATAAAATAAAAACAATTAGTGTTTATAAAAGGCATGTTACCAAAAATTGTTATGTAACACAAAAAGTAATAGTTGGCTTATTCTTCTATCTGCAAAATTGTATTTGGAAGTCTCGAAAACTACAACCCGTTAGGCAAAATGAATGGATAACATCTAACAAATAAATAAAACGGGTTAGTGTAGTGCTTCTCATACTTTCAACTTTTCAATTACACTATTCAATCACAATTTTTATCGTGCCTTCCCTCATTAAATAGCAATGTTATAATTCAATAATATTATACTTTTACGTTAACGCTACAATATATGCTACTATAACCTCTTAAGCACTACGGGCGTATAAAAAACGTCTCGCTCAGCTAAAGCTTCAATCACCCCAGACGAAAATATATGTCTTTCTGACGTATATATTCTGTGCTCTGCCATACATAAAATTATTCTGAAGGGCTTAGAATGAATTAAAAGGACTTTGGCAGTGTTTGCAAAAGATTTACTTATTATTGTTTGATTAAAAAGGGTGTTTTTTTAGAGGTATAGAACTTTAAATTGCAATAAAACAACGATGTATTATTAGATTGACATGATTTTTTTATTTGAAAGATAATCTTGTGGCATTACATTTTAAATATGATTTCTGGCATAGGACAGCCACGGCTGGCTCGGATCTAGTCCAATCTGGACGTCCAAATTTTGATGACTTTTTCCAACATTTGTGGCCGTATATCGGCAATAACACGGAGAACGTTGTCTTCCAAATGGTCAAGCGTTTGTCGCTTTTCCGCATAGACCAATGACTTTACATAGCCCCACAGAAAATAGTCTAGCGGTGTTAAATCACAAGATGTTGGAGGCCAATTCACAGGTACAAAACATGAAATTAGGCGGTCACCAAATGTGTCTTTCAATAAATCGATTGCGGCACGAGCTGTGTGACATGTTGCACCGTCTTGTTGGAACCACAGCTCCTGGACATCATGATTGTTCAATTCAGGAATGAAAAAGTTAGTAATCATGGCTCTATACCGATCACCATTGACTGTAACGTTGTGGCCTTCATCGTTTTTGAAGAAGGATTCCTTCAGCCCATAAAGCGCACCAAACAGTCAGTTTTTCTGGATGTAACGGTGTTTTGACATACATTTGTGGATTAGCTTCACTCCAAATGTGGCAGTTTTTTTTTGGTTGACGTAGCCATTCAACCAGAAGTGCGCTTCATCGCTAAACAAAATTCGCTTATGAAAATCGAGAACAACGGCAGTCTCGTTTTGGGCCCATTCGACGAATCTACGCCTTGATTGATGATCGTTTTGATGAATTGCCAAACCAAACTGAGAATAAATCCCTTGACAGCTGTTAAATCGGTCGCTATCTTGGAAAGAAATGCCAACTTAAACTTCTATACCTGGAAAAAAATCACTCTTTATATATTAAACTTAATATTGTTTAATTATATATAAAATAAGTTTTGCAGTACTTATACATTTTTAAGTGTTATTATGTTAGTGTAAATGTGGATTTTATTTTTATAATGCCAGAATGTATTTTGTTTGTTTATTTTCAGCAAATCAATATTTTTTTTAAATATTCTTTTGTTTCATACTTTACAATATACTTGCGCCTCCTTCGTGGAGCCTCCTGGGGGTGCACCCCACAGTTTGAAGAACGCTAGGTTAGTGGATTTCCTAAGCTAATTTTTAGTATCTAGAAATGTTGAAATATCTAGTAAAATAAAACACATTAAGTAGAGGTACTTTTGCAAAGTGATATTAAATTTAAATTTTCATATCGACGCTCCTATCAACTTGTTGCCGTTACCAGTATTTCTTTTCAAATGGAAAAAATGAGTATTACTTTAAAAAAATATGTATAATTCGCAGTTTTTACACAAGTTAAGACACGAAAACCCTTTATTTCTATGAAAATGCATCTGACTATTTGACTATTTGCTTTTACGCAGTTAATGAGACCACGAGGAATAATAATTGCCAATGTTACTTTTAATCTTCTGGAAAATATGACTGCCTATACACCATCTTAGAGTGTATTTATTATTTCTAGTAGGTACGAATACGAAACTTAGTCACTGAAATACACCTACTTCTTATTCATAAACAAAATTGTGTACTAAAGACTGCAAATGCTTGATCAAAGAAAACATGTATTTTTTTTAAAACAAAAATACCTAATGAATAAAAATAATTGACAATACATTGAGGATTTTTTTTTTGCAACTGTACTCAAGATGTTTATTATGATATATTGTTATGAATTGAGTTTTTTAAGGGTTGTCCAGACTTAAAAATCTGTTTTTTATTTATTGATTTTCTAAGAAATATGTTTAAGCGAAAATATATTATTTCCATGTATGTATATTTAAATTAGAAAAGAGTATCTAATGTAAAAAATATCTTTCTGCGTGATGTAAAATAGGTGCTTTTGCTTACCATTTCATGTATCAAATCATTCATCATTTGAATGAGGTGGCAAAGGTAATGAAAACAGATATAAAAAAATATTTTAATGCATTTTACATTTTTTTTTTGCTAGTAATTTTGAATATGTATTATATAAAAGAAGGTTTGCTTTAAATACCACAAAAAAAGCAAATCATTTAATTCTTTTGCAATTTTAAAAGTCGTGAAATGATTTTAAAATGTTACTTCTTCTACAATAATTAATATATATCCATGCAATTTGATTTATCAGTGTTTCGAACTATGTACAAAAATTGTTGGCATGTGTGTTGTAGTTAAGAAAATTGGAATTCAGAAAATATTTTTAATTTTATTTTTATTTTTAAAATTTTTCTATTAATTGTTATTACTATTTTTTTTGTATTTGTGAATGCTTATTAAAAATTCTTTAAAGGGGCACATATAAATACTAACCAACTATATATAAATATATACACTTGCCAGAAAAAGTCTGCGTACAAGCACATTGCAAATATGCAATAATGAAAAAATCATATTTTAAGAATGATAGTAATTTCATAATATATTTATTTATTCCTTACACAATTGAGTAACTTTTCATAATAGTTTAGGATATATAACACATGTTGTGTTAAAAAATAATTATCAAAATGAAAAATAACGCAAACGGCTGCCAGAAAAAGTTTGCGTACAACGAAACAATGTCATTAAAAATACTTGAAACTAGCTGTCAACTAAACTTTAATAGCTAGTTGTGGATAACCATTACGTCTCAAAACCTCCGTCAATCGTTTGGGCAAAGATTGGACGAGTTTGGATGTCTCCTCGGAAGAAATGGTATCCCATTCTGTGACGATCACTCTTTTCAACATTTCTTTTAAAGTAATGCGGTGTTGGTTAATTTTTCTCTCCAATAAGTACCATAAATGCTCAATTGGGTTTAAATCCGGCGACTGTGGAGGAGAAGGCAACTGATTTTTGATATTGTAGGGAAGCCAGAGCTTAACATTATGGGCAGTGTGTTTAGGATCATTATCCTGCTGAAGGAGGATCATTATCCGTATGATTTAATGTCGAATCCATAAAGGTTAGACGACCCACGCCATTGGCTGTCATGCACCACCAGACTATCACACCACCTCCACCATGCTTAACTGTAGGCACAAGATTCTCCTTCTCAAGAGCCGTACCTTGTTTTTGCCACACCAGCTTATGCCCTTTTATGCCAACTATGCAACACTTGCTCTCATCAGAGAATAGTACTTTTTCACAAAATTGTAGAGCCTTATTTACATGCTCATTAGCGAAACCTAAACGCTTTTGCCAGTTCACAGCTGATGTGTGCGGTTTCTTACGAGCTACACGGCCATGATAACTTGCCTTTTCAAGAGTTTTCTTATGGTATCTTCATGAAGTGTTTTTAAACCTCTCTCTAATGTCATTTGCAATCTGAAATGCACTTAATCGTGGATTCAGAAGTATGGACTTGAAGACATATTTCTTTTCATGGAGAGTCATCTTAGATGGACGTCCAAAATGGGACTTTGAGGTTACGGTTTTCGACGAAGTGTAATTATTGATCACTCTTTGGATAAAGGAATGTGTTCTACCCACAATCTTGCCAATTTCCCGAAGAATTTTTCCTTCATTCCTAAGTTTTATGATAATCTTTCTTTCTTCAGGAGTAATCTCTTTTCCTTTTAAATCCATTGGGATGTAACACAATTTACTTTCCAAAAATCTACAAAATGCAATGTTTAAAGTTTGTCTAACAAAACTGAGCACGTGTTAAAAGTAAATAAAAATTTGATTTGCAAGTTTCATTATATTAATTTTTGTACGCAAACTTTTACTGGTAGCTATATGTGCAATTTTTCATTTTGATTATTATATTTTAAAACACAACGCTTGATACGTATCATAAATTATTATTAAAAGTTACTGAATTGTGTAAGAAATAAATCAAACTTGTAATGAAATTTCTATCATTCTTAAAATATGATTTTTTCATTCTTGCACATTTGTTATGTGCTTGTACGCAGACTTTTTTCGGGCAAGTATTTATATATATATATATATATATATATATATATATATATATATATATAGAAATATATTAAATGAGAAAGGCTTTACTTCAAAAATACATATCGACTTTTGTCGCGTGCGATTATAGCAAAAATTAGAACAAATATCAAACCATTTTTGACAATAGAAAATTAAGTCTTACCATTCATCATAATATTTAAAAAAACTACGGAAATAACTGTATACTCTTTATTTGCAATCGGTACGTCAGTAAAAAAGAATATGACAGCTATATTAGGTTTTGACTTTGTTAAACACAGATCTCTATAATTTTGCACTAAAAAGTTATAATAATAATTCCATGTAAAACATTTTGATTCGAGTTCATTGCATATGTTTTTTTTAATTCATACCCGAAAAAACAAATGCAAAAATTCATTTTTAGAGGAAAAAAAGGGGATTCAAAACACTTACTCGTATATTTCAAGATATATTACCTTAGTTCAAGATGTTGATAATGATTCTATTTAATACGAACTGTGTAAATAAAATTTACTTTTAACTTACCTTAAGAGGTAGAGATATGATAAATAAATAAATAAATAAATATTGTGCATTCAATAATTATATATAATTGCAAATCTTATTATAATTCCCATTTTCATTACTGGCAATAGTATTAGCCTTAATTCGAAACAAGCTCTATTAACTGAATATTTAATTATTTTACTATACGTTATTATAAAATTATTTTCATTATTCATTAGAACGTTTAAAAATTTAAAACATATCATGTACAATATTCCATTTAATTTAAGTTTTCGATTTAACTTGAATTTGAAACATGGTTCTGTTTAAAAAAAAGTTTTGTAAAAAAGAAATTGAATTTCATTTTGTTTTCTAGGAGTAAATGATAAGCAGCCTTCATAAAATATTCAGCAGATGAATGTTTTTTTTAAGATAACTGAATACAAACTTAATTTCCTTTCATTGCGTTTTGATTTTTAAATATTAATTGTTAATATTTTTCTCGTATTTCTGATCAAATAATGCAATAGAACATTTTAAATATTATATATATATATATATATATATAATTAAATTAAAAGATCAAGGGAAAGTAGAAATGCACTCAATCTTTTTGTATAAATTTATAAGGTTTACAGTTTGAGCTTCAAGCAAAACCTTTGTTACAAGTTATGAGGAAAACTAAAACTGTAGCTTTTAACGTAATTTGATACGAAATTTACAAGGCCACTTCATTCTCTATTTTTAACACAACTGGTTACCATCCACATAAGTAACGTAAAAACAATAAATACAATAACATCGACTGTGGAATAAATATTTAAAAAGGACACCTCTAGTCTGGATGACGATTGCAAAATCATTGAGAATTAATAACAGTAAATTATAGATATGCTGAAACGGTATTTCACAATACCAAACTTCTATAAGATATTTGTTTAATTTAGCAAGTGATTGAGACATATCCTGTTCAACACTTCACAATGCATTGGATTCTACAGCTTCTCAATCGGAGTTAAGCCTTATCTATATTGTAAAATCATTAGAAGATTGAGAAATATCGTATGTTTGTTATTTTTTAGCAAATGCATTTACAAATATTAATATGAAAATGGGATTAATGAAAACAATATTAATCTATGCATCAATTAAACAGAATTCAGTTGATAATAATAAACGAAATAAGTTTTGTGAATTTAAATTAAATTCAAATATATAAACCTATGTGTTCAACATATATCTATTTAATTAAATATATATATATCAATGCATTTTACATATGCACTCATATGTAATTTTTTATCTAAATTGTACAATCTCTTATCTCACTTTTTCCGCAAAAATCTAAATATTATGTAGCAGGTTCATATTCAGCATAGATTCTACTCAATTGCAGAAAATTCAAAAAATAAACGTAGTTCATATTTTTATAAACTAGAATTCATGAAAAAAAGTTTTATAAATAAAAATGAATTTTTTTAAAAAAGGAATTGCTGCAAAAATGTTTTGTAAATTTAAATATAAGTTATGCGGGGTATAGATATTATGTGGTTAAAATATTTCTATAGAGAATAATTCAAATTCCTATAAATTTACTTGAAAAACGTTCTCCGATATTCTTTCAAAACACCTTAAAATTCGCTAGTCAACACTTTTTCTTTTTGTCATGAACGATTAACAAGTAGAAAATTGGAAAGCTGAAATTTACTATATAGTTTTTTTGGATAGTAAAGCCTTAATAAATAGACAAGGATTCAGATAAATAGCATATAATTGATACAGAAAGTGCATTTGGAATATTTTGAAAAGTTTTGCGGTACAGATTTCAATGATGTAGAATATTCTATAGCTTAAAACCTTCTAATAGATATTACATTTATAGAGTAGTTAAAGATAAATTATTGAATGGTTTTTGGACATAAATTTATATTTCTATTCCTTTTGAAAATTTTATATTGATGAAAAATTACTTTAAATATGCGTTTAAGGAAAAATTGTAAATATGTTTACTTAGTATTAATTCAACGTCTATGTCATGAGATGTATTAAATCACTTAAACTCAAATGTTTCATAATCCATAATCCTTAGATGAATTATAAACTTTTGAAGCATATTATTTTCAAAATAATAAATATCAGTATATTTTTCAATCCACTCTTTAAAACGGACACAAATTTCTTAAAAAGTATAAATGAGAATATTTTCAATAATTTGTTCACATATTTTTTAACATAATTCGTAAAGATTTTTTTTGAAGTAAATAAAACTTGTTTTTAGCATTATTTTAAAAAAAAAAATTATAACGAGATGAAAAATATAACATTCAGTTGTCATAAAATATATTTTCTTGAAAAATTAATACATAATCCTTTATGTGGTCCTGGTGTATGTACATGCCTAGCTTAACCATTGCGTTAAATGCCCAGGGCGTATACATACGTCTTTCCAAAATGCGATCCTCTTTTTTCGAGCTGCTATCAGTAAAACTATTCTGAAAGACTTGAAATCCAATAAATTTACATTTACAGTGTTTGTGAAGGATTTACTGATTTCATAGAAAAATGAACTTACTTATGCCATATTAAAGCTCTGATACACATTATACGCATGTCTGTGTGTAAAATGGTGGCACTGGGGTGCGAATTGTGTAACATTTAATGGGCAGTTATGGGACAAATATGGTTGTCTTTTATTTAGTACAAGCAAAAAATGTAAAAATACTGTATACAATGGTTTATAATTATATTCTGTATTTAATTACACAGTCATTAGAAATATTTAATTCAATCTATTTGAGTTTAAAAAACGTTTAAGAGAGAAGCCTTTATATCATTATTAAATATTTTAAATTAATTTTAGCTAATATTCCTTAATACGTGTTTCTTTTAACGAGTGGGAAAAAAAAGGTAATTTTTTTATAAGGACGCAATATTTCACGTCGAGAAAAGTTTTGACATATTTCAGTCGATTTATTTAATAATTTATTTTTAAGTATTTTATGTTCGAAAAAAGGACGTGTAATATTCAATCATACAGAGATATTTCAAAAATACTATTATTTCCAATTTCACTTCATGGGAATTTCTAAGCATCCCAACTTTAGTTTTTTTGGAATATTACTATGAGATCAAATTCTTGAATTTGATTAAATGTATTTCAGAAATCCCCTGTCATTTAAAAAATAATTTTTTTAAAAAAATTCATCACTATATCCATTCCTTCATCAAAATATTTAAAATTATTTTATTTTTAACTTTCATACCATCGGCACTAAGCCAATTCCACATTTCCTCGTACTAAATGATTCCATAATTAGAGCGAGCATTTATGAATGACACTGGTACAATGGAGTCAGATACCGTTTAGTGAATAAGCGAAATGCGATTAGGAAATAGGGTACCAATAGATGATTCTAGAGTGATAGATGAAACTATCTCTTGCATTCAACCTCTTAAATCAACATATTGTCGTTAAGTCTGACATTGGATGAGATCATAGCTTGGCTGTATCAGCTACTTTGTAGTGTTGAAATTAATGGTTTAAGCCTTAGTCGAAGATTCAAATGTGTATTTATAAGTTGTGGATAAGAAAATCCAACTGTATATTGTTTCTTACGCACTGAAGATATTGCTTCACAATCAAATTGCTTTATAAGGCATATTTTTAATATAAAATATGAAAATAACATTCGTGTAATTATAGTATATAAAACGTATTCAATGTTATCTAACATATGTTAAATTAACCCTCTTTAAAAATGATTGTTTCCCATTGAGTCTTGAAGATTTTAAAACTCGTTAAAATTTAGTACATCTTACTTAATGTAATATCATTACAGAAAAGTGATTGCACATCCTTTTCTCTCTTTTGCATGTTACTTGTAAACTTGTAACTCAAACTCTGGGGCGCCCCCCTTGAGGGACGGGATAACCCTATGCAGAGGGTGAAAGAATATCGAAAAGCCGAAAACAAAATATATATATATTTTTTTTTTTAAAAAAATATATTCATTTACATAAAGGAAGCAAAACAAAATTCATTCTAACATAATAAAAAATAATATGCACATTTACACTGATAGAATATATTTCTACATAAATCAGTACTGCTCTATGTATTTGATAACTAATTTATCTATACTAAATTAAGAACAAGTTTAAGAATCACCAGGGATGCCAAGGGCCTTTCATATAAATTATATACAAAGTGTAATACTTATATTGATAATATGTGCGGTTTATAATTAAAGTAGTATTGTTGCTTTAGTGTCAAAGTATATTATTATTGATTTAAATACATTATTATTGTATGAGGGGACGGTCGATTAAAATTCTGATTGAAAATTGTGTCGCAAGTATTGAAGGTTTGAGAAGCATTATGTTAATATATATAGAGGTATATAAATACAGAATAAAAGATAAATTTTAATATTTTAAGTCAATATATATATATATATATATATATATATATATATATATATATATATATAACACATTTACACAATGTAAAGTTTATTAAAATATATCTAAGTAAGGGAGTGAATGATTGTGACACATTAAAATTTACATGTCATTTGTGAATATTAAAGACAATATAAATTGGGGGAGAAAATGTGTTACCTCAGAGAGCAGCAAAATAATTTAAACCATGATTTTTTTCCATTTTTTTGAAAAATCGATGATGTGTAATATTCACAATCAATAATTGAATACGTATGGTTTTATTAATATGTTTTGAACCTACATTTATGCTAAAACGATGAAAATCAAATTTTAAACCGAAAGTCAAGTGCCTGGACAATACTTGAGCTGGAACCCTACTATCCACATGTGCATACGCCCACTAATGATGGAATCTTGAGCTCCGATAAATTGATCTTGTAGCGATCTCTTCAGATGGTTAATTTTGTGACAGCATGAATCAACATAAGACTCGATTGGAATAACCTCAGTCAGGTTGTTTGTGACCACAACTTTTTCACTGCAGCGACCATAGGACAAAATTATACGAATTCATGTAGGCCATAAATAAATAAAAGTATTCGAGTTTAACACTTTATCTAACGCATTCGGATTTACTGCAGTTTTTTTCGTGCAATATATGTTTTTCAAGGAATACATTGAAAATTAAGGGATATACATAAACAAAATATTCCACTTTCGGAAATGTAATTGGTTAGAGTTAATTAATTAATTAAAGATATTGGACTATAAAATTACTTATATACACTGTTCACTTAAAATAAATAATCAAATAGAGTTTTCTAAGCTTCTTTTTCATACAAAAATATGACACATTTTTGACAGTAACGATTTTTTGGAACAAAAATGACAATCTTCGCAATCCCCTGAAAACACCGTCAGCTGAAAACGCAATTTCTGCTATAAAACTATTCGCCTTCCTCGCTAAAATACTCATCATATAATCCGTGCTGTCATATATCTCGGAAGAGTGAATTTAAAAGAATATTCCTGCTAAGCATTGTCAGAACATTCCTTAAAATGGTTATTCTATGTACTTGTGTGTAAAGTGAGTGGTACTTGTAGGTTTCTATCGGTATATATATAGGGGTCAACAAAAACTATCTTCCGTTTCAAATCTTTAGTGATTGTTAAGTTGTAAGGCTATTTCATATTTAAGGACAGTGGTATTTTATAAGGTTTAATTAAATCCCATTATCTTTTGGTTTTGTTTGTTGATCGTAACAACTGTTTTATTAATAAATAAGTAATTATATTTTTTGCAATATTCTGACTTTCTGAAACGGGATCAGTATCCATATGGAGTTTTAAGCAAAATCAAAAACAGTAAAACCAAAAGTCAATTTTTTAAATAAAAAGCAAGTAGTCTAAATGCTTTCTTTAATCTCTATACATTTAAAATTTATGTATGCGGACACGATATAAGATTATTTAGAGTAAGTTAAAGCAGAAGCAATAATTATTAGGGTTACAGTTTTAACTATAACTGAAACGAATTAAAATATAATAATGGTACAGAATAGTAAAAAGCAATGTTATAAATTATGTATTTATTTAGAAAAAATTACTTTACAGTGCATACATCTAGAATATATGTTTTATAAAATGATTTTAAGTACTTTAAAGGCAAGTCTGTTATTTTGAATGGGGGCTATTGAAAGTTTAGCTGTAGGCAATGTAAAATAAATATATTTTTAGCCACACATTTGTACGGAGAATATTTTGTATAGTATTGTTTCGTTTAAATTTTACTTCTAATTTACATTTTTAAACAAAATTTAACATTCAAAAAAAAAGATGGGATTGATATTGCTAATATACTTAGACTTTGAGCTGAAATTTATATTACTAGGTGTTACATATACACAGCTACATAATATGAACTTGGTACTCGTTCTCTCCATTAATGTTTAAAAATGTTTTAAATTGTTTATAGAAACAAAATGCTCAAGAAAAATAGATCAGAAATTAAGGTGAAATGTTGTAACTCAATTTTTTTTTCGTTCATTTATATTAACCCATGCTCATTAAATATCAGACATTAATTTTCAAATAAAAGCATTTATCTGCATTTTTATTCATTTTGATTTAAATATTGCGATTTTGTAATAAAAAAAATCTTTTGAAAAATATCAATTGCTAATCGAGTTAGCTTCATTTGAAATAACGGAATATATAATCAAAGATTTTTTTTTCATAAATAGAATCTAGAATTATTTTTCACAATAAATTTTTAGTTTTAGTTTATTAAGCAATTTTAACTTCTATAGGATTAGCTTTTTAAGCTTGATCCTTTTCAATAAAAAGAAGTTTTATGGGACCACCTTATCACTAATTATTGTTATAATTATAATTCGAGAATTAACAACAACTAGAATAAATTTGAAAGAAGAGAATAAAGCAAAAAATGTATCAACGATTTGTTAAAACATACTGGCATATGGTATTTCCTGCTATTTGTCCTAATCACACTAATAAGAAGGAAACAAAGTGTTTTAATTCTTTTGATTTATATATATATATATATATATATATATATATATATATATATATATATATATATATATATATATATATATATATATATAATTTGGTTCCCAATTTTGCTCATTATGGAACAATTTTTAATTATGCTGATAATACGTGTATTCTTAATACACTATAATTATTAACACTAACACAAATATTAAATAAAAAAATGTTATAAAATATTATAAACAGTTGTAGTATAATATATATATATATATATAAATGGTGTTTTTTAGAGGTATAGAACCGATGTATTATTTCATTGACTTGATTTTTTTTATTCGAAAGATAATCTTGTGGCATTACATTTTAAATATGATTTCTGGCATAGGACTGCCACGGCTGGCTCGGATGTAGTCCAATCTGGACGTCCAAATTTTAAAGACTTTTTCCAACATTTGTGGCCGAATACCGGCAATAACACGCCGAATGGTGTCTTCCAAATGGTCAAGCGTTTGTAGCGTATCCGCATAGACCAATGACTTTACATAGTCCCACAGAAAATAGTCTAGCGGTGTTAAATCACAAGATCTTGGAGGCCAATTCACAGGTACAAAACGTGAAATTAGGCGGTCAACAAATGTGTCTTTCAATAAATCGATTGCGGCACGAGTTGTGTGACATGTTGCGCCGTCTTGTTGGAACCACAGCTCCTGGACATCATGATTGTTCAATTAAGGAATGAAAAAGTTAGTAATCATGGCTCTATACCGATCACCATTGACTGTAACGTTGTGGCCTTCATCGTTTTTGAAGAAGGATTCCACCAGCCCATAAAGCACACCAAACCGTCAGTATCTCTGGATGTATAGGTATTTCGACATACACTTGTGGATTAGCTTCACTCCAAATGCGGCAGTTTTGTTTGTTGACGTAGCCATTCAATCAGAAGTACGCTTCATCGCTAAACAAAATTCGCTTATGAAAATCGACCATTATTTTCGAAATAAAATTGCTCAATTTGAAAGCGTTTTTCAAGCGTGAGTTTATTCATTATGAATTTTTCCAAACCACACTTGACAGCTGTTGAATCGGTCGCCATCTTGGAAAGTAATGCCAACTTAAACTTCTATACCTGGAAAACACTATGCATATATATATATATATATATATATGCATAGTGTTTTTTTATCATTTTGAATTTTTATTTAGAAATGATAAATAACTACCCACAAAATAGATAAATACAATAATATAAAAAAAAAAATTTTCAATGTTGTTTAGATCATGAATACCCTTTTAATTTCTTGAGATCTTATATTCATCACAAATACATTAACCATCTTGCTACTTCGAATTCCAAATCCACCACACAACAATAGGTTTTCAAAGTCAGCATGTTAGTGGTCTTGCTGTGAAGATTATATCATAACACTCATATCACAGTTTACATTTTTTCCACACACATCTTAAAAATCTTACACATTGTTGACAACCAACCAAATTAGAACCAGCAAATTTACATTTTTGACAATCAACCAATTCAAATTTTACCATATTTGATTGTCGTCATGTTATACTTGTCTTTGCTGGCTGGTTTAAAAGTCAGCTCAAAAGATGTGTTTATGTTTTTTCGAAATTTTTTAACTTGGTGAATAATTGACTTTCATTAATGGCAAGATGCTTGTTTCGCTTCGTAAAAGCTTTGTGAGTAAAGAAATTTTGTTAAATTATTTTTTGAAAGATACTTTTCTTATGTAATTGTTCTTGTATTTTTCTACTTTTCTTACAGAATTATTTTGTGATTTTGTGATTTTTCTGCATTAAGAGTTTGGGAGAGTTTGCTACATAATAGTAGTGATTGGTTTTATCATGCTCTCTGAGTATACTTTCTCTGAAGTTTTGTTTATTTTATTTGGTTTTCCTACCGAGTTGCAAAGGGGAAGGTTGGCGCCTTCAAACTAGTTTAACACCACTTATTCGGTCCTAAGTCCGAAATTGCTTTCTGACTCGCTAGGTTCTTCTTTTTGTAGTTCTTTTATTTCTCTATAATTTTGTTCTTCATGTTCAGCTTTCTTATTTTTATTGCGCTATTTCTTGTTATGTTCTTTATCTATTATTTCTTGTTTTTGATAAATAATACATATTTCTTTTATATATATATATATATATATATATAATCCAATATATACAATTACACAGATGGCTGTAGAACCTAAGATAACTATACTAAATAGGAAAAAATAGGCACAGAAGTACAATAACAAACTCATGCCCTTAGGAACCAGGATTGTGGGTTTAAATAAGTTTCAGGGGTAATAAACCTTCACCTGTAGTTTTTCATACTACGTACCAAGAGAAAAGGAAATAATAACATTAGGGATAATTTAAATATTATAAATAAAATCACTAAACTAATAAAATAATTATAAAATCATAGTCTACTAGTATTTACAGTATAGATTTAAATTCGATGCAAAACGTAGATAGTAAGACTTACTTCGGGAGTGTAGCAACTGTTTATGTTTCCCGCCAAATACAAGAGAGGGAAAACAGTTCCACATTAAGTTAAATTATGATGGAATAATATAAAAATTATACATATATGTACATTTAAAAAATCATAAATATATATTGATATAAATATTAGTGGAAAATATAAATGAATCCTAGAAATATTTAAATAACATTATTAATTAATTGACATGTTGCGCCATCTAGTTAATAATTGTATAATTAGTTAAATTATCTGTAAAAAACATAATGCCACTAAGTTATTAATACAAATTGTAGATCATTAAAAACTATTAGAAATATATTTGTAAAGAATGTTAGCAGGATAACCATGTTCAATACATTGTTTAATAACGTCATTAATATTTAAATAAAAATTATCTTTATCGCTAACTAAAACATTACGATAAATATAGTTAAAAATAATATTTCTATATATATAGATATTGATAAATCTGAATTCCATTAAAGCACTTTAAGAATGTTAAAATTAAAGGATATATATATATATATATATATATATATATATATATATCCTGGTAAATATTTTCTATATATATATATATATATATATATATATATATATATTAAATTTAACACGGGTAATATAATATGCTTATTTGTTGGAATGAACGTAAGTTATAGAAAGAGTTGAATTTGGGAATAGAGATAACTCTTTCTCTCTCTCTTATATGTTTATCTATTCTTAGTTGAGAAGTTAGCAATCTGTAGTGTGGAGATTTTCACATCCAGTTTGAGAACTATATTCATTAACTATTTATTAATTTCATGCCTAACCCCATACATTGTTGGTTTTGAGGGTGAATTCCATTTTGAAAATGTCTTGGGCAAACGTATTGACTGTCAAATTCGAGACATTTAGCAAACAGTGGCACACCTGTCGATTTGAAGGAGCTAAAGTTATCAGTGTTTGCCCGTAGTTCAGATAAATTAGTTTTAATTAATTATTAGTTTATATTTCATGTTATGTTTGAGAAGGAGCATTATTCTGAGATAACCATTAACTTGATTAGCTGGGTCGGTGGCTAATTTCAGATCTTATATGTCATGGCGGTTATTTTAGTAGAAAGGTCGATTTTGAGTCGAAATCCCTGGTTTATATATTTGGATTAGGCGTTTAAGTTTAGAATGGGAAAAGAGAACGTCAGAACCCTGAACAAAATTAACATAAAGTTAAATATATTATTAAATATTAAAACCGTTTATATGAGAGTTTTTTATTTCGAATTTTGAATTACAAAATAGATTTCGAAACATCATCCTGACTATTCCTTAGCTGTAGCAAACTAATTTGGAGGAAATTATTTTTTAAATATGTAGCAGAAGACATTTGGAGTAACATTTTCTATCAGTATAAAACACAAAATACTGGCCTATGTGTGTGTAGATGTCTTTTTTTCAATTTTCTCCCTCATAACATTTTGATCAATAGGTATTTAAATCATTTGCCTTAAACATAATTTAAAAAGTTTATTTGTTTAACCTCTTAAGTGTCATCAACAAATATATACGTTTCGTTCAACGGGAGCATTGTGTGACCTGGACGTATATATCCGTACTTCCGAAAAACAATTCTTTACTTCGTACTGCTATTAGTAAACTTATTACGA
This sequence comes from Trichonephila clavipes, assembly GCA_019973935.1. NCBI lineage: Eukaryota > Metazoa > Arthropoda > Arachnida > Araneae > Nephilidae > Trichonephila > Trichonephila clavipes. The sequence goes on along the minus strand of BMAU01003007.1, from coordinate 13,541 downwards.
AGACTGCAGATTGCAATCAAATATCTTGATAAAATTTACGAAGGATTTACTTATTTCAGAGAAAAATTTACTTATTTCAGCCATCCCCCACCAACTAATGCACCACATACGCGTGTTAGCTAAGTGGTTAAATTTATTAAATAAGAAAATATTTTATTCCTTTAAATAGTCTATAATGTCGAAAATTGATTGAATTTTACCAACCGTTTCAAGACCAGCGAAAAGAAGAAAGAAACGCTTCCACAAGCCCGTATGTTTGGAAAAGATACGTACGCATGGGACCAGTCCGTATTCCCTGATAAGCCTAATTTCCTTTAAAAATTCATATAAAGTTTTAAATGCAATTAAATACGATAAAACTTGCAATGTATTAACATTGATAATATATGAACATGGAGTATAAAACTTTTCACTATATTTTAAAAAAAACTGCGAATTTTAAAGAAAATGTTTTCATTTGATAAAAAAAAATTACATACACAATAAAAAAATTGACAATTCCCCATACATTTAAATACGAATATAGAATATATTAGAAAACTATACCACAACTTATTCAAAATATGAACAGAAATTCATAGAGCAATAGATCATGAACCTATGCACATGTCCGATTCTCTAAAAGAATAAGCATCCCTCGTATTTGACCAAACTAAAATTACAAGGTCTGTTGTCAACAGACTTAGACTTGCTTTAGAGTATCACGTTAATAAAAGATCAATCGATACATTCCAAAACATTGAAGAAATATAAGTAGAATATAGAGGCAGTAGGTAATATAACATCTTAAATGTTCTTATACTGGTTGTTTTAATCGTTTATAATAAAACCTTGGAAGTGTTTGAAAACTATTTTAAAATAAGTAAAATTTCAAATTTTAGATATGCGCTTTAAATACCAAAAGAGTTCGTTATAATCAGCAGATGTACATTATTTTTAAGTGAATACTTCATCAATACATCACCAAAATTTATTTTTAAATGCATTTGATTACACTTGTTTATACAAGACAGTGTTAATTTTTTTTGAAAATGTAAAAAAATTTATAACATAGTGGGACACATGATGGTTTATATTAGCTTTCAAGAGAGAGAGAGAGAAGTTTTTTCGAAATTATATACATTTACTTTCACAAGTAGGATTCTGTTCAATAAGAATTAAATGAAAGAATCAAATTTCATTTTTCGTAGACATTTTTGTTCAGAAACAAGACGCATCACTTTAGTAACTGTTCCACTAGCAGGAACTTATAAAAATTGTACCTTTGTCTTATCCCAGAGTACGCTGAAGCACATTTTTAACTCGACTGATTGACTGTAGTCTGCAAGTTTTCGTATGATGCCTTATAGAAAATTCTAGAATAATTGATTCCAAATATTTTTCGATGGCTTAAGAGCAATATTATATTTCAACAAATGTGTCGCCTTATCAGTCGCCAGGTGCAATAAAGTTGCCAGTCTGTGAAAATTCTACTCACACTCTCTATGGTGGTCATAATCTTATTAAATTTCATATTGAGAAATCAACTTTTCTGGAAAACTCTGTTTTCATATAAAATAGTGGTATTTGCCAAGCTCATCAGTTATGGTGACCAGTGCAGAACCTCTAGTTATATGGACAATTGGCACACAAATCGTTTTCTTAAGAGATGGAGTCCAATTAGTTAAGCTGAAAGCTAGATATGGTTGCATAAAGAATTAGAATATGTCTCTCTCTCTGGGGCCCGTTGTACGGATGTTGCGGCATTGTTCTATGAACGGGTCTATTTCAATACCGAATTATCTTCATTCTCTCACAAGGGCACTCAACATCCAGAGTATCTTAAGCAGCTTGCTTTGGTGACTATTCATAAAGTCCCATGTGACGCATTAAAGATCTATACTGATGGCAACATATGTGTAGGTGCTGTCTCGGGCAGTCGAATTTTCATCAAAAAGGAGAATGGTATTTGGATCTTTAAGAGAAATCCTAACTAATATTCAATTTTACGGAACAACTCTTAGCTATTGAGGGGGCTTTAAAATTTTGCTTTACTGAGAGTGTGAATAAAGATATTTGGATATCCAGTGATAGCTGCAACTCTATTTAGCATCTATCTGAATGGTGGAGGTATGATGACAGAAACACAACGAGTATTGTACAGCTATTAAATAGATTGAATACTAATATTAAGATATTTTTTCAGTGGGTACCGTCGCACGTGGATGTCTGCAGGAATGACATTGCAGATGGTTTGGTCCGTTAAGGCAGTTATAAAGATTATGTGCATAATGGCTGCCTTACTTTTTCAGAAATTGCTAGGTGAGTCAAACAAGTTGTCAGTTCCTTTTGGAAACAGGTCCACGATGGGTGATATGAAGGAAACCATCGTGTTGTTGCTTTACTTGGGAAAGCAGGAAGGCTAAATGAAACTAATCTTCATAGGTTCCGCAGTGGACATATTTGAGCTCAACGGCATGTGGCGTGTCTTAACACTCTAAGTGGATACCTTCCTCCTGAAAAATTATTCCGAAAGCGTTTTACTCTTATTTTGCTATTGCCTTCAAAAATGCAACAGACTTCAATTCTTTCCCCTTTTAAGAACTTGGGAGGTCAAACGGGGACAATTTTATGACTTAGTTCGTTTCCTTTGTCAAGTAAGAACCAAGAGATCAATCGTTTACAGCTAGCTGTTAAGTTGCCTTGGGCAATCTTGTATGGAAACCGTAGTTCTACTCTGTCGTTTCCCCATAGATTCAGTCACAGTAAAATTAAAACAGAATGCAGGGTAAAAAAAAACATGAAATAAATGGCGTGTTAAAAGTTGAAACATAGTTAAATTTTCTTCAAACAAAATTTATTTTTCTGTCATTTTTTAAAAAATAAAAAAAAATATTTTGGTATTGCGATTTGAGATAGAAAAAAGTATTCTGTATTCATTTTTGAATATGAGAGTAAGAAAACGCGCTCACTTTCCTGTTTTTAAAAAAGTTCTGAGGTAAAAAGAGTAAAGGCCCTATCTTTTTTTTTAAACATTAAGACAATAAATGGTGCATATTTATGAAATAAAACAGATCTTTCTCTAATCAATTATATTTTTAATTTAGAATAACATAAAAATGATTTAAATACTTTTAATTTATTTAAATTTAAATCATATAAATGATATTTTTATGTTAACTGAATATTTTTCGGAACAAATATAAATTTCCATTCATTGTGCTCTCCTTTTCGAACTCCTTGTATTAAATAAAAATATCTTTTCTACATCGGCATTTGTGATGGACATAACACACATTCAGTCAATAATTTTTAATTTTAATGTGGGATATACTTCTGCAAATGTGCATCACAGTATTTCTAACCATTTTCTACTCAAGTTAAATTTCTTATCTTTCTGTTTCTTTTATTACAAGGAAAAATGTCACACATCGATAACTACATTTTCACACAATTCAGTCATTACAAATTCTATTGTGAGAAAAATTATCCCTAATTAATTTTGTCTTTCTAAACAATACACTTAAAACAATTTTGTTCAGTGAAGTTAACCGAGAGTTCCATAATGTATTCATACCAAATTTTAAAAACAAATTTAACACTTGGAAATGTATCCTGTATTAAATTTTTCAGTATAAACAAATATTTCCTACTGTAGGGAAGATATAGTATGAGATGTGGTGTGCGGTTGTGAAAGAATATTTTCGTACGTGTAGACTATTTTTGAAAATTTAAATATCACTGAAGCTGATTATATAACTGCAAATGAGCCTTATCTTAATGTGTGCTGGTATCAAAGTAAAACACTTTACAATATTAAACAGCCTATGGGTTTATACTCAATACCAAACTATTCGCAAAATGGCTTACAACTTCTATTCAAATTGTAAAGAAACTGAAATATAAATATATCTTACTGCAGTCAAAAATATTCATAATATGTAAGTATCCTATTTTTCCACTTATTTCTGTACATTTTAAAAACTGTAGCTGAATGCAATTTTTTATATTTATAAACGAGGCATAACAGCTCACACAGTCGTAAAAATTTCTTTATCATTTTTAAATGTACTACTATAAAACATATATGGATTGTAAGATCAGTTGTAAAATCCTAAAAGCTTTTACACGTGACCATTGGATGCTGAGGTGCATGAACAGATGTCCCGATTTGGTGGTTTGTCTGAAGAGAGACCTTCAGTGTTTAAGACCCGAAGCAAGCTTGGTACAAATTTATCGACCCAATGTAGCGGAGATGAAAGGCAGAGTCTACCTTGCGCATCCCGTTAATAGAACCCCAGACCTGTGGTGTGGAAGCACTATACATTTTCACTCAATCCTATTCGATGAAAAATAAAATTTAAAGTTAGAATCTTATATAATCCCTAATGAATGAGGGAATCCAAACTTTTTTTCATGTAAACTGTTTAGACGGAAATATTTAATTATGAACATTTCACAAGTTGCATAAATTAAAATTAACCGTTATAGTTTACATAAATTTTTAAGGGTGCAAAAGATGTATTTCAGCTGCACGAATTAATTTTAAAAGGAATACTGTTACGAAAAAGTAGTACTAATCTATCTAAAGTAGGGTTGGTTACCTTATATATTGTCAAACACAACAATGTATTGGAAGCAAATTCCACAATTCGTTGTTATAAAAATGTATGGAAAATTACAAGATTTATTTTTGCATTCGCAATTTATATATATATAATTTTTCCTGCTAACTTTAAAAGCTAGAGCGGCATCCATCAAAACCGCGGTTCTCTTTTTTTTTTCCAAATCGCCCCTGACTAAGCCGGCTCTGTCATAGTAAGTGAAAATGCCGGATTTTATTTGTCAAGATCATTTTATAGCAGACTGCATTTTTCATGTATTTTAGATGGTCGTTTTATATTTTCTACATCAATATCTTAATGTCTGAATTTAAAATTCATAAAATTCTTGACATTCGCATCAATGACTATGATAATTTTTATAAGAATATGAATGTGTCATCAAACGATTACATGACTAATATTAACATATTACTTTAACCATTTAATCAATATTAAGTGTAACATAACGCACACAAATTTTCTGAACTTAGTAAATATTTCGAAAACTACTTCAGATATACTCAAACTTTTTCATTCCTACGCTTTAGCTTCTCAGTTTTACTTCTATGTAAGAATTTATTGTAATTGTATATTCATCAATTTTTTAGTATATTTTTTGCTCTTAGCATGCAGTTTTCAACTGAATTGTATGAAATCTTCGAAATATATTAAAAGATACCAAAGAAGCTATATAATAAAAAATTTGAAATTTTTATTATACTCAAACAATTGCTAAAACATATGGTAAATAATTTTTAAATGTTCGATGCATTTTTTTTTTCGAAATTTCAAATGGAATTTCTAACATAAAATTTCTAGCTTTATACGGTCGAGATTTCAAAAATATCCAGATTTTTATTACTTATTCAGTTAGCCTTTAAAAAAGATAAATGTTGAGGTATTTTGTATAAATAGATATTTTTGAACAATATATAATCGAATGTTTTTGAATAGCTCGAATTTAAAATTGATTTTTATGTTTATTTATATGCATAAATGTCTATTGTAAATATTTCCGTATATTTTTGATTACCATTTATTCAAACATTCAAGTTATAAAAAATGTGTGAAATTCTTCATTCATGTTGTCTTTGATGTAAACTGAAGTTCAAGCACTTAAAATTCAAATATAATTCGGTGTATTTTAACAATATGTAACTAGGCACACACACACTGTACTTAAACTTCCCTGAACACTTAGGCTTTGAAATCTAAAAAGAAAAAAAAACTATTAAATCTTAATTTGTTTTTTTTTCGTTATTATTTTTATCAAAGTGTAAGAAAATGTTTCAAATGATTTGATGAAGTTTAAATTTATTCATTTTTAGTGGTTGGAAAATTGAAAAGGTTCCAAATTTTAAAGAGTTTGGTGTTTTATTAATTTTTTTCGGTATCTTATAATAAAATAATCATGTTTCAAAAACTGAAAGATTTGATTAAAATAAAAGAAAAATGAAGCGAAAGAATATACTTAAAAAAGATAATTTGTCTAACTATATAAAATAACAGATTGCACTGACACGCCCCAACTTGTTACAGTTTCAAATTAATATGAAACCAAAAGGGAATTGTAACATATTTTACTTATGCGTTGGGACTTTACAAAAGTTTAAAAAAACGAGGCAACAAATAAACCCTTCCTGGGGTCTAAAGAAATTTTCCCTCGATTTTTTACGATTGCCCCAGGCTCAAAACACGGGGTTTCCTGCGAGCCATAAAACTTCCTGTTATGTCCTGCTGTGTTGCTTCCGCCATCCCCAATTATCTTTCAAGATGTTAAACCTTTAAAAGCGGGAAGGATTTCAGAAAAGTGCGGCTAATCCGCTTTTGAAAACGTTACTTGAAGGCAGAAAAATCCGTGCAATCCATTTTCGAAGCATCTTTACACTGACGGAATTTTCCGTGCTCTCCGGTTAGTAGGTTAAGGGCTCACAGAACACTCGAAAAATGTATTTTTCTTTAAACCAATGTAACTTTACAATAAAACGAAACAGTAATTTGAAAATTTTACCGCATGATAATTATATACATTGACAATATTTCTCAAATTTGCGGAGAATTTAAGAAAACATTTTAAAAAGTCTTTAAGAAATAAAAATTGGACATTTTTCAAAAATATGAGAATCAGTATTTCACACCGCGTAGGATTCTGAAGTACAAAAATTGATCAAAATGTACAAAATTAATTCTTCTTGGTATAAAAATGTTCATTTTTGAAGTTATACTCACTTTTAAGAAATTTAGAGAAAAACAATATATATTTTTAAATACAATTATAACGAAAATTTTAAAGTTTTAAAAAAATATTAATTAAAATTCAAATAAAAAATTATTTGTTTTTTTTTTTTTGAAAATTGATGTATAAGTTATGAAGAGCCTTATTTTGAACAAGTATATAAAATTTCGAATTGATATGATAAATAGTTTCTGAGAAATCCTGCGCCGAAGCTAAACTTTTTTGTTTTGCGAAAAATTATGTTAAAGATAAGAAATATATAAGGTTTTCATTAAAATCTCACTATATATTTCTCAATAACTTCCGAAGTTTTTACAGTATCAACACAATTTTTGCACCAAAATACTCAGAAATATTGAGGCATTATCATATATATTTTTCAAAAAATTGAGAAATTTGCAATTTAAGAGTCCTGTGATGTCTTAAAGTTTACCCTTCTTGTTCGAATTGCAATATGACACAAGCCACTCCTTCCCATATCTTGGCTTGTATTGGTTGCCATAAGAGCCAGCAACTCTCACGTCCTGCTATAGTTCTTCGATGTTTATAAACGTACGGGTTCATAGACTTGATCTAGATGTTTATGTTGTTTAAGTGGGATAAGAAACAACACGCCATACATAGCGTGTTTCAATACATAATTGCTTTTACAAATACCAAACATAACTTTTCCAAAGAAAAAAATAGCCCTATCCCTTACAAAATCAATCATTACAGATATTAATTTTATTTTGATTTATTACACTTCTCTTTTTACAGTTATAAGTCGCAGAAAAAATTGGGGAGAAGAATTTGACTAAATGTGTGTGCTAAAATAGATTTAAACGAGTAGAATGAACACAAACTGGCTTTTTAATTATAATAAAGTGTATTATTTGAAATAAAATTATCATACACAAAAATTGATAAAAGTAATCATACATTTTAATAAGGAATACACTATTTGTTGCGTAAATTTATTTAAGAACTAATATTTTTTTTTTTTAATTACATAACCTAAAACACTAACAATATAATAAATTGTTGATTCATTCTACATATTTGTACAATGTCTCTCTCATTTTGGAAAATAATTTTATAAGATAGATTTCAAAAATAAATCGTGGCAATATAAAAATAATACATGTATAAAAGGATATAAATATTACAATGAAACACTATGAAATATTTAGAAATAAAGATCTATATGAGGAAAAAATAAATACAAAATAAAAAAATAAACCAAAAATACTCAGTTCTTGAAAAAGAAGATATAAAACAAGTTAATAAGTCAATATTCTTATTTCGTTATGTAGATAAATGTACTTCAGATAACGAACAGCATTCCTCTTATTTTCTATACTAATAAAACAATCTGTCTTACTTCAGACAAGATATTCTTACTGGTCTGTTACTGCTTATATGATGGTTCTTACATAATATAAGGTTATCAGTTTCGACATACTTATTACATTAGATCCATTAGCAAATAAGAATATTTTGAGAGAGTATTGCACATCTTCATTCATTTTATTACTTTTGGATTGCAGGACTGGGTTTATTTTAGATTTAAACCAGTTTATTCCATTGCATAGTGAATCATGAAATTCTTATTTCATAAAAATGTAAATAATGTACCATTAGCTATATACTTTAAATAATTTAGTCAATCAATATGAGTTTCTTAAGGGTTATTTTTATAATAAAAGTACTTGATAAGATCCTTATTGAAATTTAGTAGATACTACGTAGTAAGAGCTGTATGAAAGAACAACATTGAAAAACAGTAGTTTTACGCCTCATTCACTGGAAAGTATTTTACAGTAATGGTTCTAGTTACTCGTTTAAGTTTTTAAAGTAGAAAATAAATGTTACCACATTTCGAAAGTTAGAAAAGGTTTTGGTATGTAAGTAATACGTATTTTTTATCGAACAACAATTTGTATTTTAGTTTACATTAATTGGAAATTCAATAATTCAACTCATTAATTTTATATATCTTTATATTTTTTTCTGCGTAAATTACTTATTATTCGTTAATAGCAATAACATTTAAAGTACAGCAAGATACATAACATGTAGTGTTTCTGAAAAGTATTTGTATTATAACGAGATGAAATTTAAATAATACGATTGTCTTCTACATTTTGCTGAATACTCTCAATACATTTTAAAATTCAAATATTATCTTTTCCTAATATGGATTTAAATTAATTAGAATAAATCAAATAATTTTAAAACTAAAATGTGAAAGGGATTTATATATTTCATAATTCATAAAAGTAGTAGTCTTTAAGCATGACCATATTTTTGGTATTAATAACTAAAATGTTTTATTTAATCATTATATCTTCTTTAAGGTATTCGATTATCCTAAAACCATGTTTTTTTTTTTTTTTCAAAAATTGGCAAATTTTTTATGACTTTTTTTATAGACCATTTTATTAACTTAATAACAATACCAAGTACTTTATTTTCCCTCCACTAGAACAAAAACTACTAGCGTTTTATTTAAAGCAAATGGCATAACTTTACACAACATGTCAAACTTTAAAATGTGTTTTACTCGAAATGTGTTTTTTTTGAAAAACGCAAGCGGGGACCACGATTGCCCAAAAAGTTTTGAAAATAATTAGCTGAAATTATTTGCTTATGTTATGCATAACAGTAGAAGTGTTTTGATCTTCAGATTTAACAATAACTGTTTTATTTCAAAATTTGCAGTTCTTTATGTGAATATAGTCAATGTTTTTGAAGCAATTTCGTATAATGACTTAGATAAAGTGCTCTAGTTTTTGTAAAAATTAAAATATATCTTATCGTGAAGGTCACTTCAAACAGGAATAACACAGTAACACATCAAAATTGAAAATTTGAGAATTTGTTCATAAAACCTTTGTACAGAGCGGGTGCCATTTATGTAATTTTTCGTACATTTTTACTGGTTTTTTCCCATTTTAATAATAATATTTTTTTTTTCCTTTTACCAATTTTAGGATTTTTCCTTAAAATATACTAAATAAATATAAAAGTCTCAAAAATATCTCCATATCTCCTTTTTTTCCAAAAAAGGTTGTCGCAAGTAGTCGGATACCTTAAGTCAATTAAAATTATACACTTATGATTTCCTGTCTCATAAATCGTAAAAATATGCAAAGCTATTTTGAAAATGTTTTTATATTTATCAGTTTTAACGAGTGTATTTTGCATTAACGTTACATTTTAGACTTGAAGAGACATGGACAAAGTATTATAAATTTTCTTCATACTCTTATTGCTGAGCTATTTAATTACTCTCATATATTACTTGCATTGCATATTTATTTTTATTTCTTCAGATTTGGATCAAGTTATTACACTTATACAAATATTTTTTGTTATATGTTATGTCTACGTACTCTAAAAATCCAACCAATTATTAATATTAGAAAAATATTTTGTTGAATTGTAGAGATGAATACTTTTAACTAAACATAGATCAGCTCTTGACATTAAATTACATAGCTCTGAAAAAAAGATATTTGCTGCATAGAAAATTTTCTAGAATTAAGTTTTTAAAATTAAATCATATTGAGAAAGTGAACTCTATTCTGAACCCCCCTCCATCATGTACATTTAAGTTTTTTAAAATAACTGTGGTTTGCAAAAGAAAATAAAACACCATGCTATAAATATAATGAAAAAATACATATTATAATGACATATGTATTATTTCCTACGATTATCAAAACATTTTCATATGATATGTATTCAAAATTTTATGCTCAGTATTTTTTGGAAGAAAGCTGTTATTTATTCTCCATGCCATTTACTCCGAGCTCATTTTTGCTTTACAACTCAGGCTTATTACTTGAGTACACAGTAATTATCAGGGTAAAAAGGAAGCATATATTGAGGAATATCTTACGTCTTATACATTTTAGTGAAATATTTAAATACTCTGATCTTTACTCTAGTCTCCAAAGTCAGGGAAACGGTCAATATGGAGAGTAAGAAACAAATATTTCTCGTTTTACATATATGAGCTTTTCATGTAGCTAATAGTCATTGTACAATGGGTTCGTATTTAGGATATTTCCTATTAACCCGAAAATTTGGACTCCACAGTTTAAAGAAGATTCACAACCCTTTTCCTTTTTTTATTTCTTCAAAAAAAAAATGGAATCATATGAATGTTTCCGTATGTTGGAACCGGTAAAATATCCATCGTTTAACTTGGTTCAAAAAAGTTTTTGGATCTTGTTATGTACATGGTTGAAACATTATTTTTAGCCATTGTTTAACAAACTGCTTCATAAGCCAATTTGCGGTCCCTCATCAAAAGAACAATTTAAGCTGTGTTTATCCTAGGGAACTAATGTCCAGGCATCACTACTGATATATAAACTAGAAGGTGGCTGTGAAACCAGAGCTTCTGAACTATGAATACCGGGAGAATTTCTGAGTCGAGATAAGATTAAGTTTTGTTTTTTCTTTTATTATCCTTGTATTAAATCATTTTACATCTTCCAAAAAGAAATAGCAGTAGGTAGTGCAAGTTTTGCTCACGTCATATCAAAGGAATACCGAAAATGAGTTTTCTTGCTGCTAAATCACCAATGAAGCCCTTCCTAGTGCTTTTGTCTCATGTTATGAAAAGTCCATGTATTTCTTTTATTCTCCTAGTTTCAATTTGAAGTAAGGGAAATAAGCTTTCTGTTCGCAAAATCATTTATGCTCATTTGTTTACTTTTTAATTTTGTATTCACTACAGGTAAAGCCAAAGTTGTTTTGATAAACAATATAAAATTTTGGAAACAATTCAGAAACAAAATATACAAACATAGTAACATGCAAGATATAAAGGTGAAACATGAAGTAAATTAATGCTGGATATAAAGTATTTATTCGTCTTTGTTTACTGAGTCAGATGCTGAATTTATTTAGCTTGTTGAATCACTACCTAATCTGATGTAATTTTTTATACTTATTCTTGTTTAAACCTGATCCCATAGTCAACGAAGTGTTGAGACATGTTCAACTAGCCATTGACATTCCCCAAAATTAACTATAAACTAATCAATCTTTTTGAACATGAGGATCTTAACATTCTCCTAATGTCAAACATTTTTTATCCTCTCTCTCTTCTACTTTTGTCTCTTACTATTCTAATTTCTTCGTTTATTTTCCATGCATAATTGATAAATCTATTCTATAAAATCCTGTTGTTTTATGGAACCTTTTTTAAAATTAAAAGTAGATTCCTAGATTTTAAGTTAAAAAACTTCACACTCAATGAAACTAAAAACTGGAGTTTAAAAAAATGGAATGTAATAAAGTTTAAAATAAAAGTAAGTTAATATTTGTAAGGAAAACTGAAAAAAAAAAACATTTGTAATTTTTAAAGTGGGATACAATTCATGCAGTCTTTCTTTTTCCTTTATAGCAAACGCATTTATAACAATTGAAGATAAAGATGAAAAATTTAACAAACGAAATACGATGCGCATTTTTTTAAGTTTGTAAGCAATGTTAAACAACTTTTAATTTGATCATGCTTTTGTGAATTAATATTTTTACTTGTTTTAAAAATACATCAAAACTTTTAAGTACTATGTCTAGCAATATGTTTGAAATTGATAACAAAACTACGCACTATTGCAATACACAAATAAATAACACATTTTTATTAAATAAAAATATTGCGTATATTGAATGATGCATTTTTTCATTTTCCTTTTCACTAAAGCATTTGGATGTCTATTTTAAAATCTGCAGAACGTTCTTTTTAAAAATTGTTATACGAATAATTAATTAAAGTAGTTCATAAAGCGTTTTATATAAATTTTTAGATAGCTAAATTGACTTGTCATTTCCTTTACCATTTACTATTTTTTATTTTATTAAAATTAATTAAAATTATACTTTATTGATATATGATACATGAGAAAACGAGAAAGATAATTTTATTTTAAAAACATCTGTAATAAAAATTGATCGTCATGAAAAGTTCATTATTTTCACTGCATATAATTTGAATGTCGGAAAGCAATGTATAATTAATTTATTATATAGCAAAATGTGTTGAAAAAGTGGAGGAATACACAGAAATTTCAAAAATTATGTACGAGGGCTGTTCAGAAAGTAGAGACTGAATTTATTATGCAAAAACATACATACATAAACAGGTTTTGAGTCAATCTCCTTCAAAATATGCTCCATTGGCAGTAACACACTTGGCCCAATGATGTTTCCAGTCCTCGAAACATTTCTGGAACTCAGACTTGGGATGGCCTGAAGCTGCTGTGGCGAATTCTGTTTTATGGTTTCAATGTCCTGAAACCGGTGTTCTTTTAAGGTGTTCTTGTTCTTGGGAAAGAGGAGAAAATCTGGAGGTTACATATCCGGCGAGTAGGGAGGATGTGCTACTAGGATTGTTCCGTGCTGCATAAGATTGGCGGTGTGCATTGGGGCTCCGTCATGATGAAACATCCAGCGAGAGGACGCCCACAACACCGGTCGTTTATCATGCGAACAGCCTCGTAATCTCCCTCATGACGTCCAAGTAGAATTCTTGTTCACTGTCTGGTCCAGGGAGCGTACTCATGATGAACAATTCCATCTGCATCAAGAAACACAATCAACATAACTTTGATCTTTGATCGCACCTGCCGTGCTTTTGGCCGAGGAGATCCGGGGTTTTCCATTGTGACGACTGCTGCTTTGTTTCGGGATCGACTTATCCCCAGTGATGATGAGCTTCC